>JAPXFY010002430.1:10000-27417 GCA_030674185.1 Monoplex corrugatus
AACAACAATAATAACAACAACAACAACAACACATGTAACAACAACAATAACAACAACAATAAACAACAACAACAACAATCACAGTAACAACAACAACAGCAATAAATAATAACAATAAAAATAACAACAATAATAACAACAACAAAACAATAACAACAATAATAACAACAACAATAACAACAACAATAACAACAACAATAACAACAACAATAAAAACAACAACAATAACAACAACAACAAATACAAAATATAACAACAACAATAACAACAACAACAATATAACAACAATAATAATAACAACAATAATACACATACATAACAACAACAATACAAATTAACAACAACAATAATAATAACAACAACAATAATAACAACAATAATACAATAACAACAACAATAACAAACATTAACAACAACAACAACAATAATAATAACAACAATAATAACAACAACATAACAACAACAATAATAACAACGAACAATAAACAAATACATTAACAACAACATAACAACAACAATAACAAAAACAACAATGATAACAACAACAATAACAACAACACAATAACAACAACAACAATAACAACAACAATACATTAACAACAACAACAATAACATCATCAGGTGCCCTGCGCATGGCGTTGGCGACCATGGACTTCCAACCATCTCTATCTCTCGTTGCCCCCAGCATCTCCCCACCCTCCTCATCATCAGCTACCTTGCAAGTCCGTCCAGCATTCTCTCCCTGGGTCTACCCGATGCCTCTTTCCCTCCAGCTTTCCCGTTGTGACCAGGTGCTCCAAATCCCCCTTCCTCATAAAATGGCCTATAAATGTAGCTTGTCTTTTCCTAATCTTCCTTATCAGTGATCGACTTGTGTCTGCCTCCATCAAGACTGTCTCGTTTGTTTTCTTTGCTGTCCATGGTACTCTCAACATTCTTCTGAGAAACCACATCTCGGCTGCCTCGATCCTGCTCTGGCTTTGCTTGCTGACTGTCCACGCCTCGCATCTGTACCACAGTATTGGTTTTATATAACATTCAAGGACTCTCTTTCTGATGTTAATTGATAGGCATTTGTTGGTAAGAATGCTTGTCATCTTCTTGAATGCTGTTTTGGCTTGGCCGATTCTGCCAGCTATTTCCGATGTGCATCTGCCCTCTGATGAAATGACCGTTCCCAGATATTTGAACTTATTAACCTGTGTCAAGGTTGTGCCATTTGCTGTTATTTTGCAGGAGGGGATTTCATGTTTTTTACTGATCACCATGACTTCAGTCTTCCTGCTGTTTAGTTCCAACCCCTTACCTTTGCTTTCTGTTTCTAGTATATTCACAAGGTTTTGTAGGTCCCTTTCATTTTCTGCAATTAGCACGGTGTCATCTGCGTACCGAATGTTGTTTATCAGTGACTCACCTGATAATATACAGCGCCTGTTGACTCGCACCACTGAGTGTTACTCGGACATTAAGAACTGGATGACGTTCAACAAACTTCAGCTTAATGACGACAAGACAGAAGCTATCCTCATTGGCACCCGTCAGAAACTTTCTCAGCTGCCTCCTATTTCTCTCCCATTATGTAACACATCAGTCCCAATTTCTGATTCAGCTAAAAACCTTGGTGTCTGCATTGACTCTAACCTCTCCATGAACAACTTTGTTTCTCAAACTGCATGATCTTGCTACTATCATCTCCATCGTATAAGGCTGATCAGGAAGTATCTCTGTCGAAACAACTGCAAAACTCGTTCTCTCCTTCATAATGTCTCGCCTTGACTATTGCAATTCACTCCTGTCTGGTCTTCCTGCCTCCACCATTCACATCCTACAGCGCATTCAAAACAATGCTGTACGCCTTGTACTCAAAAAGAAAAAAGCTGACCACATATCTCCTCTCCTGGCACAACTTCACTGGCTCCCTGTATCAAAGCGCATACAGTACAAACTAGACACCATGTGCTACAAAAGCCTCAATAACGCAGCCCCCGATTACCTGTCAAGCCTACATGAGATCTATCTTCCCTCACGTACCCTCCGCTCTGCCTCCGATCCTCTGACTTTTCGCTTTCCACGCACTAAGCTCAATACCTATGGTCCACGAGCCTTCTCTGTTTCTGGTCCACTCTCCTGGAACAAACTTCCTCTCTCAGTCCGTCAGCAACCTACTTTTGTCTCCTTCAAGTCCGCTCTCAAAACTCACCTTTTCTCCTCTGCATAAAATCCTAACCTCACTCAACCCCCCCCCCCCCTCTGCAGCCTGTCTCTGCTCGGAGGGGAATCACATGGTTATAATATATAATTGTATATGCTATGCTCTCTATAATTTTCCATTGCTTTTATTCTTGCTTTTATTGCTTTTATTCTTTCTCCCCATTTATAGCCATGCGTGTGTGTGTGTGTGTGTGTGTGTGTGTGCGTGCGTGTGTGTGCGTGCGTGCGTGCGTGCGTGCGTGCGTGTGTGTCTGCTTCAGCGCTTAGATTTGATTTTATCAAGATTTTGCGCTATATAAATATTGTAATTATTATTAATAATTATTATTATATTATTTCCAGCCAACCCATCGATGTCGTCGGCAAATCTCAAGTTGGTGATTGTCCTTCCTCCAAAACTGACTGAGCCGTGATGGTTTTCAAGGGCATCCGTCATAATGCGCTCAAGGAAGATGTTGAACAAGGTTGGAGAGAGGAGACAGCCCTGGCGAACTCCAACTGATGTGTGAAACCAGTCCCCCACTGTGCCCTCAACAAGCACTGCGCTGCTCGCTTTTGCGTATAGCTGTGTGATGGTGTCAATAAGCTTCCTTCCCATGTTGTACTTCCTCATGGTGGCCCACAGTGCTTCATGCCATACTCTGTCAAATGCCTTTTTGAAGTCGATAAAAACGTGGTAGATGTCCTGTTGGTGTTGGCTGTATTTTTCGCATAGGACTCTGAGATTGAATATTTGTTCTGTTGTGCTTCTACCACTGCGAAATCCCGCTTGTTCTTCGGCAATGATCTCCTCTGCCTGTGGTTTCAGTCTGTTCAAAATGACTTTCAGCATCACTTTGCTAGCATGGCTGATAAGGCTGATCGTTCTGTACTTCTGGCATAGTTGTAAATTGCCTTTCTTGGAAAGTGTGATGATTAGTGACTGGGTCCAAGGTGTCGGCCATTCTCCCGTCTGCCAGATTTTGTTGCAGATTTTCCAGAGGATGTCAGTCACTGCCTCCCCTCCATGCTTGATCAGTTCTGCTGGGATGTTGTCCACTCCAGCAGCTTTTCCATCTTTCAGCGATCGTATTGCTGTTTCGACTTCTTCGCGTAGAATAGGGTGGTCATCGTCATTTGTTGATTCCTGGCATGTAAGGACAGTTGAGTCACCCTGTGTCTGGTGGTTGTAGAGTTCAGAGCAGTATTCTGTACATCTATGGATGATTTCTTTATCTTCTGTCAGGCACTTTCCATGTTTGTCTTGAATGGTACTGATCCTTGCCTGTCTCTGTGTGGTGAGTTCTTTCACCACTTTGTACGCCTTTATGCTGTTGTTCTTGTTTAGGCTGTCTTCTATTTCTGTGCATTTATTTTGTATCCATCCTTCTTTGGCCTCCCTCATGCCTTTTCTGATTTCTTTGTTGATGTTTCTGTAGGCTAGGGCTCCGTCTGTTGTATTTTTGACTTTCTTGATTTCTCTTCTTTTGTCACACATTTCAAGGATTTCGTCTGTAATCCAGGGTTGGGTTTTCCGGCGTTGTTTTCCTAAGAGTCTCTGTCATCACTGTGTTAAACTTGGTGGTCATTTCCTCCGCAGTTTCTTCTTGTGTGCTCAATGCTGCAAACTTTCCGCCTATTGTTGCTTGGAAGGACTCTGCAATGGAGGGGTCCTTGAGTCTGTCCAAGTTGAACTTCAGTCTGGTGTTCTTGGGCTTCTTGATCTTCTTCAGCCTGACCTTGAAGTTCATTATCACCAGGTCATGGTCACTACCCACATCTGCACCTGGAAATGTTCGCGTCTTGGCTCTGCAGATTCCAGATCTAAAACGGATTGGGACCAAGATGTAGTCGATCTGGTGGTTGGTTACATTTGGTGCATGCCAAGTCCAGCATCGTGACGCCTTGTGTTCACCAAGGGTGTTAGCCAGTGTCATGTTGTTGTATCCGGCGAACTCAAGTAGGCGCAGTCCTCGCTCGTTGGAAATTGCAGTACAAGAGGGCCCACAATGGTTCTTCCAGTCTTTTAATGCATCAGCGCCCACCTTAGCATTCCAGTCTCCCTGAATGATAAGGATGTCTTTTTTGTCAACCTCGTCAATGATTTCTTGAAGTTGTGTGTAGAATTCCTCCACATCCTCATCATCATAGTCTGTTGTCGGTGCATAGGTTTGTAGAAATTTTCAACACAGTCAGATCCATGTCGTTCAAAACCTGCGAACTGGATCCTCTTCCAGGTTCTCTCTACTCCGATTGTCTCCCTACTCTCCTCCCATTCATCATTGACATCATCAACACTTCTTTTCAAACTGGAACTGTCCCAGATTCTTTCAAGTCTGCTATTGTTCACCCTCTCCTCAAGAAACACAATTTAGACCCAAATGAACTGAAAAATTACAGGCCTATCTCTAATCTCTCTTTCTTGTCAAAACTCCTTGAAAAAGTCGTCCTCAACAAGCTGAACTCTCACCTGTCTGCCAACAATCTCCTCAATCCTTTCCAGTCAGCCTACCGCCAGTGCCATAGCACTGAAACTGCCCTACTACACATTCTCAACAATCTCCTCCATGCAACTGATACTGGCAAAGTCTCTCTCCTCACACTCCTTGATCTGTCTGCAGCTTTCGATACCATTGACCATGGTATTCTCCTTTCTAGACTTCATCATACTTTTGGCATCTCTGACATTGCTCTCTCCTTTTTCACTTCGTATTTATCAAACAGAAAACAAACTGTTCTCATCAATGGCACTTACTCTCAACCTGCATACCTGACCTGTGGTGTTCCACAAGGATCTATCCTTGGCCCTGTTCTTTTCACTCTTTATACCTCCCCCCTGTCCACCATCATCAACTCCCACTCTATAAAACACCACTTCTATGCTGATGACACCCAACTTCAAGATAGTGACTCACCTGATAATATACAGCGCCTGTTGACTCGCACCACTGAGTGTTACTCGGACATTAAGAACTGGATGACACACAATAGACTTCAGCTTAATGACGACAAGACAGAAGCTATCCTCATTGGCACCCGTCAGAAACTTTCCCAGCTGCCTCCTCTTTCTCTCCCATTATGTAACACATCAGTCCCAATTTCTGATTCAGCTAAAAACCTTGGTGTCTGCATTGACTCTACCCTGTCCATGAACAACTTTGTTTCTCAAACTGCCAGATCTTGCTACTATCATCTCCATCGTATAAGCCTGATCAGGAAGTATCTCTCTGTCGAAACAACTGCAAAACTCGTTCTCTCCTTCATAATGTCTCGCATTGACTATTGCAATTCACTCCTGTCTGGTCTTCCTGCCTCCACCATTCACATCCTACAGCGCATTCAAAACAATGCTGTACGCCTTGTACTCAAAAAGAAAAAAGCTGACCACATATCTCCTCTCCTGGCACAACTTCACTGGCTCCCTGTATCAAAGCGCATACAGTACAAACTAGACACCATGTGCTACAAAAGCCTCAATAACGCAGCCCCCGATTACCTGTCAAGCCTACTTGAGATCTATCTTCCCTCACGTACCCTCCGCTCTGCCTCCGATCCTCTGACTTTTCGCTTTCCACGCACTAAGCTCAATACCTATGGTCCACGAGCCTTCTCTGTTTCTGGTCCACTCTCCTGGAACAAACTTCCTCTCTCAGTCCGTCAGCAACCTACTTTTGTCTCCTTCAAGTCCGCTCTCAAAACTCACCTTTTCTCCTCTGCATAAAATCCTAACCTCACTCAACCCCCTCTGCAGCCTGTCTCCGCTCGGAGGGGAATCACTTTGTTTTAATATATAATTGTATATGATGTGCTCTCTGTGGTTTTCCATTGGTTTTATTCTTGCTTTTATTGCTTTTATTCTTTTCTCCCCATTTGTGGCCATGCGTGTGTGTGTGTGTGTGTGTGTGTGTGTGTATGTTGTGTGTGTGTGTGTGTGTGTGTGTGTGTGTGTGTGTGTGTGTGTGTGTGTGTGTGTGTGCGTGCGTGCGTGCGTGTGTGCGTGTGTGTCTTTTCGGCGCTTGGATTTGATTTTGTCGAGATTTGCGCTATATAAATATTGTAATTATTATGTATGCATGTGCGTACGTATGTATGTATGTATGTATACGCTTAGATTTATGTATGTATGTATGCATGTATACGCTCAGCTTAGATTTATGTATGTAAGTATGTAAGCATGTATGTATGCATGTATACGCTCATATGTATGTAGGTATGTATGCATGTATACGCTCAGCGCTTAGATTTGATTTTGTCAAGATTTTGCGCTATATAAATAAAATATATTATTATTATTATTATTTTGTCGAGATTTGCGCTATATAAATATTGTAATTATTATGTATGCATGTGCGTACGTATGTATGTATGTATGTATGTATGTATGTATGTATACGCTTAGATTTATGTATGTATGTATGCATGTATACGCTCAGCTTAGATTTATGTATGTAAGTATGTAAGCATGTATGTATGCATGTATACGCTCATATGTATGTAGGTATGTATGCATGTATACGCTCAGCGCTTAGATTTGATTTTGTCAAGATTTTGCGCTATATAAATAAAATATATTATTATTATTATTATTATCGCTGTGATGTTGAATGGTGCTGCTCGGAGGCGGATGGAAATGAGCCTGTTGGATATTGGGCGGCACCCGAGTATTGTTGACAAGAAATCCTACGCCGTGGATGTGTTTTTTCAAGTCTCCACTGTAGTACAATACATGTCCTTCCTCAGTTTGGTGTTCTCCATGATCTTTCCACCTGACTTCGCTCAGTTCAACTACATGCCAGGAATATCTTTCCAGCTCATGCGTAAGTTCGTGCAATTTGCCTGGCTGTGCAAGTGTTCTAACATTCCATGTGGCGATGGTGAGAGTTTCTCTTCCTCGGATCTTTTTTGAAGAGGTTCCACCAGTCGCATACTTGTCACCTCCGCCCTGGTGTCCAACGGAAGGCGCGGTCCTTGGTCCGGGCGACGACCGAGCCGGTATCAACATTGGTTTTTGGTTCATCATCATGTAGTGTGTCTTGGGCATGAATAGCCTGGCGGCGCCCATCCCTCTCCAGGCCTGACCACAGCCGATATCCACCCACACGGCAGCTTGCCTTGGTCATGAACACGTGGCTGTTGTAGTTCTTCGTGGAACCCTTCCGCCCTGGCCGGTGACCTGCGTCGAGGAGGTCCTTCGCCCAGTAGTGCCATGTTAACATCACCCCCTCACGTGGTTTGACCCGCCAGCTGAAGCGGTGTACCGGGGTGTGGCGCTTGGAGCCAACACGTGAGAGATTTAGGAGTTGGGTGAGGCCAGTGTGCCCGTCCACTCAGAGAGTGCAGCTGCCAGACATCAAAGGGCTATCTCTACCCAGAGCTCCCTACACCCTTTCGTTTCTGTCATCCTCAAAAAGGGTCTTTAATGTACTCTCCCCATCTGTCCAGTATTTTGTCTTTTTCCATGATAAGCGTGCCATCTTTCGATTTTAAGCAACCAGTTGATGTGCATGTATTTTTGCTGTGGACAATTTCTTCAATTCGTCTGTACATACCCTGAGGAACCATTTTGTGTTGGTCTTCTATCTCTTTGCATTTTGTGTTCAGCCAAGCTTCCTTAGCTGCATTGCACCTATTCCTGATTTGTATGTTTATCTTCCTGTATATCTCCTTGTTTCTCTTTGCCCTCCTCCTTTCCTCCATCAAGCCCAAAATTTCATTAGTCATCCAGCTCTTTTTTTGCTTTTCTATCTGCCTTAGGGATTTCTTCACAAGCTTCATTTATAGAATTTCTCAACTTTGTCCGTTGTTCCTCACTGTCACCAGCGTCCTCCAGAGCACTGAATTTGTTTTGAACATGTACATCACATTTTGACGTATCATTTCATCTGTCTTTAAGAGTCCAAGGTTCAGTTTGATGTTGTTTTTGGTCTGTTTCCTTTTCCTCAATTTCAGCCTAAACCTTCCCACTACAGGATTGTGGTCACTGTTGCAGTCTGCACCTGGTAGTGTTTTTGCTGACAGTAAAGAATTTCTAAATCTTTTGTTGATCAGGATGTAGTCAGTCTGATTTTTGGTATTATCTCCTGGACTCATCCAATTCCATTTTCTTCTGTTAGGCTGCTCAAACTAGGTGTTTCCTACTATGAACTCATTCATCTGTGCCCATTCTACAAGTTTGAGGGTGGATGTGATGCGTCTAGTGTGTCGGCTAGTGACTAGTGACTGCGTGCTTGTCACCTCTCACTTACACAGCCTACACCGCTGGCTAGCAGCTATGCGAAAAGAAGAGCAGAAGGCGTAAGTCTCTTCCTCTCAGTACATAGCCTCTCCATCCGAAAGCCCTACGTTGTGCCTCCTCGTGGCGACAGGCGGTAACTGAGCACCTCACGGACTCAGGCTAAATCTCGTAGGACTCGGAGGAGGTCTGGCCCCCAGACGTGCGGCACGCAGGCCCACCGGCGTGTGGATATGCCCTGGTGTCCATGAACCAGATCCCCAAGCTATGGGTAAATAGCTCCACTGCCTTGTGGACCTCCTCGGAGAGAGTAAGGCTAAGGGAGTTAACCCTGAAAAAAACCGATGGAAGGCAAAGGGAAACCACCATCATAGTTTTCCCCAGGACAGCCATGGACAAAAGAAAGATGACGAATGAAGTTAACGACGTCAATAGGTGCTCCTGTGGAGCACCTTCGTCCGGTAGGGACTGTCATGCGGCGCAGGTAACACCAGACCGTCAGCCAGGTACTGCGACCAAAATTAAACCCAAACACCAAAATAGCAACATGGAACATCAGAACACTATAGCAGAAGGGTAAATTAGACAACATCAAAATGAAGATGGAAAGGCTTAACATCAGTATTTTAGGACTAGGGGAAGTGAGATGGAAGGGGGCAGGCATGATAACATCAGGAGAATATACAGTGATTACTCTGGTGGTCATCATCATCATCATTCTCCTGCCCGTGATGGGCGTAGAGGAGAGATGAGAGACACTCTTGAAGCCAGCCGTCGCCAACCGGTCCTGTCCTCCGCCTGTCGCACCAGCGTGGGGCCATCCAACCTGGTCCATTCTTTGATGTTGTCCATCCAGCATTTGGCTTGTCGTCCCCTTCGTCTGCCGCCTCCCAGTGTACCCTGGAGGACCGTTTTGGGCAGTGAGTTGTGGCGTGTGACATGCCCGAACCACGACAGCTTCCTGTTCTTGACTGTTGCCAGGAGGGGTTCTTGTGGGCCTGCGAGTGTTGTTATTTGGCTCCACACAAAGTCGTTTGTCTTCCGATCTTGCCAAGAGATCCCGAGCAAGCGCCTGAAGCATTTAGTTTCAAACGTCTGGATTCTCTTGGTGGTCTCTGCTGTCATGGTCCAGCTCTTGCATCCATACAGCAGGATGGGGAGCACCAGGGACCTGTACAGCTTCATCTTCGATGGAAAGCCGATCTCTCTGCTCTTCCAGATCTTGTTTAGCTTTACCATCGCTGCTGTTGCGATCGCTAGTCTGGTCTTGATTTCTGTTGTAGAGCGACCGTCTTTAGTGAGAGTGGCGCCAAGGTATTTGAAAGCGTCCACTTCTTCAAGCTGTTGCCCGTTCATGTAGATTTCAGCATGGGTGTTGGTTGTGCTGTTGACCAGGACTTTGCTTTTTTCTGTGCTCACTTCCATTCCGTGTGCACCTGCACTTTCTTCCAGTCTCATGGTCAGGTCTTGTAGTTCTTCGTTGCTGCCTCCCATCAGGTCGATGTCATCTGCGAACCTCAGGTTGTTGATGGTTCTTCCTCCGATGGAGACAGTGGAGTGGAAGTCATGGAGGGCTTCACGCATGATGTTCTCCAGGAAGAGATTGAACAGCACGGGAGAGAGTAGGCAGCCTTGACGGACTCCAACTGTGGTCTTGAAGTAGTCCCCTATCTGGTTGTTGAGGAGAACTGCGCTGCTGGCAGTGTTATACAGCGCCTGGATGGTTTGGACGAGACCTTCCTCAATGCCAAACTTTCTTAGCACCTGCCACAAACCCTTATGCCACACCCTGTCGAATGCTTTTTTAAAGTCTATGAAGTTGTGGAACAGGTCTCTCTGATGCTGCAGATGTTTCTCCATCATTATCCGGCAGGTGAAGATCTGTTCTACTGTGCTTCTGCCCGCCCTAAATCCAGCTTGTTCTTCAGCAAGGTGTTCTTCCGCTTCTTTCTTCAGTCGATTCAATATGACTCTGAGCATGATCTTGCTGGTGTGGCTAATGAGACTTATTGTTCTGTAGTTCTGGCATTGGCGCATATTTCCCTTTTTGGGCAGGGGGATGATGAGTGATTGAGTCCATTCTGTGGGCCACTGTTTTGTCTCCCAGATCTTCTGACAAATCGATGTTACACGAGTGACCAAATCATTCCCTCCATGTTTGAGCAGCTCTGCTGGGATATTGTCTGCTCCAGGTGATTTCCCTGCTGGTAGGCTGCGGATGGCTTCTTCCACTTCTTCTCTCATCACTGGTAGCGGTGAGGATTCCCTCAATGGTGTTGAGTCCCCCTGAAACAAACTGTCATCTGGCTGTATTGGGTAGTTGTATAGTTCTTGGCAGTACTGCGTCCATCTGTTCAGAACAGCGGAGCTTTCTGTCAGCAGCTCGCCTGAGGTATCCTCGATGACTGACGATCTGTTTTGCTGCGTCTTGGTAAGGTTTTTCAGTGTGGTGAAGGCATGTTTGCTGTTTCCTTTTTTCATGCCTTTCTCGATGTTCTCACACTGGTTGTTGATCCATTGTTCTTTGGCTTCAATCATTTTCTTCTTTACAAGGTTGTTGGTTTTACGATACTGTGCGGCTTCTTCAGGGCTGGAGTTTTTCGTCTTCTTCAGTGATCTTCTGTTGTCGCAGAGGTCAAGGATGTCATTTGAGATCCATGCTTGGTGTTTCTTCCTCTGTCGCCCCAGTACCTCCTCTGCTGTTTCGCGGACTGCCTCACCAAAGTTGTTTGTGAGGTCGTTGATGTCGCTGTCCAGGAAGTTGAGTGCCGCGAACCGCCCCCCGAGCTGTGCCTGGAATGCCTCTTCTATCTCTGGATCTTTTAGCTTTTCCAGGTCAAACTTGATGCGTGGCTGCGCAGCTTGGTACTTCTTTTTCAATTTGATCTTCATTGTGAGCAGCACGAGGTCGTGGTCGCTGCCTATATCAGCTCCAGGGTATGTCCTCGTCTTTGCTTTATTAATGCTTGATTTGAAGCGCCGCGGTGTGAGGACAAAGTCGATCTGGTTGTGAGTCTTTCCGTTCGGCGCATGCCAGGTTGTTCTTCTTGACAGTTTGTGGGGGTAGAGGGTGTTGGCAATGGTGAGCCGTTGGGTGCAGGCAAACTCCAGAAGGCGAAGTCCCCTGTCATTAGTTTCCCCTGTGCCAAATTGACCCACTGTTCCAGCCCAGTTTTTTGTAGGCATCTGGGCCGACTTTGGCGTTGAAGTCCCCCTGAACTATGATGATGTCTTTCCTGGGGGCTTTTCCGATGGTGTCTTCTATTTTCTCATAGAATTCTTCAACCACCTGGTCTTCGTGGCTGGTAGTTGGAGCATACACTTGTATGATGGTGATGTTCTTTGGTTTGGCTGACACCCGAATGCTGATGATTCTGCTGTTGACAGGCGTGCAGCTCATGATGCATCCAATGACTTCTTTGCGTACGATGAAAGCTACGCCATTTTCATGTAGTGACTCTTCGCCACTGTACCACATCTTGTGTCCTTCCTCTGTGATTGCTTCTCCGAAGCCTGTCCATCTTACTTCCGATATACCCACAATGTCCCATTGGTAGCGTCTCAGCTCGTGCTCTAGTTCTTTTACTTTGCCGCACTGATGGAGTGTACGGACATTCCAGGTTCCAATGGTAGCTTTTTCCGTTGGCAGTTTGAATGATGTTTTTGCCCCAGTAGCTGACTTTTCACTTCCACCCTGGTGCTTGTCAGTGGTAAGCGCGGTCGTTTGTAACCCGGGCCCCGACCGATACGGTATGTTGTTGGCTATAGTGTCTCTCATATCTTTTCTGTGGGCTTAGGTTAATCCTTGGTGGCGCCAATCCCCTCTCCAAGTCTCCTGCTGTGACAGGTAGTACTGGGCTACAGCTTGCCAGTAGCAGACCTATTTGTCTGACCTGACACACTCTGGTGGTAATTCATATGAAAGAGGAGTAGGCATCATGATGGACAAAGACAAATCAAAAGCAGTTAAAGGGATACTGGGCAGTGTCAGACAGAGTTTTACTGGTCAAATTCGGAGGCAAACCATTTGATATCAACATCATACAGGTGTATGCACCAACATCCGCAAGTACTCAGGAAGACATCGACAACTTCTACGAAGTTTTAGAGATGGCCAAGGTCCAATGTCAATCACAAGAAGTTACAGTCATAATGGTAGATTTTAATGCTAAAGTGGGACAGGATAGGGTGGAGGATATAGTTGGACCTCATGGCCTTGGTATACATTTATGTTATAACAGACAAAGTCAACAATACAAGTCATCTACGTAATAATAGACAAAGTCAACAATACATCTATGTTATACGGGACAAAGTCAACAATACATCTATGTTATAACAGAGAAAGTCAACAATACAAGTCATCTACGTAATAACAGACAAAGTCAACAATACATCTATGTTATAACAGACAAAGTCAACAATACATCTATGTTATACGGGACAAAGTCAACAATACATCTATGTTATAACAGACAAAGTCAACAATACATCTATGTTATAACAGACAAAGTCAACAATACATCTATGTTATAACAGACAAAGTCAACAATACATCTATGTTATAACAGACAAAGTCAACAATATATCTATGTTATAACAGACAAAGTCAACAATACATCTATGTTATAACAGACAAAGTCAACAATACAAGTCATCTATGTTAACAGACAAAGTCAACAATACAAGTCATCTATGTTATAACAGACAAAGTCAACAATACATCTATGTTATAACAGACAAAGTCAACAATACAAGTCATCTATGTTATAACAGACAAAGTCAACAATACATCTATGTTATAACAGACAAAGTCAACAATACATCTACGTTATAACAGACAAAGTCAACAATACAAGTCATCTATGTTATAACAGACAAAGTCAACAATACATCTATGTTATAACAGACAAAGTCAACAATACATCTATGTTATAACAAAGTCAACAATACAAGTCATCTATGTTATAACAGACAAAGTCAACAATACACCTATGTTATAACAGACAAAGTCAAAAATACATCTGTGTTATAACAAAGTCAACAATACATCTATGTTATATTAGACAAAATCAACAATACAAGTCATCTATGTTATAACAGACAAAGTCAACAATACATCTATGTTATATGGGACACAGTCAACAATACATCTATGTTATAACAGACAAAGTCAACAATACATCTATATTATAACAGACAAAGTCAACAATACATCTATGTTATAACAGACAAAGTCAATAATACATCTATATTATAACAGACAAAGTCAACGATACATCTATATTATAACAGACAAAGTCAACAATACATCTATATTATAACAGACAAAGTCAACACTACATCTATGTTATAACAGACAAAGTCAACAATACATCTATATTATAACAGACAAAGTCAACAATACAAGTCATTTACGTTATAAAAGACAAAGTCAACAATACATCTACGTTAAAAGACAAAGTCAACAATACATCTACGTTATAATAGACAAAGTCAACAATACATCTACGTTAAAAGACAAAGTCAACAATACATCTACGTTAAAAGACAAAGTCAACAATACATCTACGTTAAAAGACAAAGTCAACAATACATCTACGTTAAAAGACAAAGTGAACAATACATTTACGTTATAAAAGACAAAGTGAACAATACATCTACGTTTAAAAGACAAAGTCAACAATACATCTACGTTAAAAGACAAAGTCAACAATACATCTACGTTAATAGACAAAGTCAACAATACATCTACGTTAAAAGACAAAGTCAACAATACATCTACGTTAAAAGACAAAGTCAACAATACATCTACGTTAAAAGACAAAGTGAACAATACATTTACGTTATAAAAGACAAAGTGAACAATACATCTACGTTAAAAGACAAAGTCAACAATACATCTACGTTAAAAGACAAAGTCAACAATACATCTACGTTAAAAGACAAAGTCAACAATACATCTACGTTAAAAGACAAAGTGAACAATACATCTACGTTAAAAGACAAAGTCAACAATACAAATCATTTACGTTATAATAGACAAAGTCAACAATACATCTATGTTATAATAGACAAAGTCAACAATACATCTATGTTATAACAGACAAAGTCAACAATACATCTATGTTATAATAGACAAAGTCAACAATACATCTATGTTATAATAGACAAAGTCAACAAGTCATCTATGTTATAACAGACAAAGTCAACAATACATCTATGTTATAATAGACAAAGTCAACAATACATCTATGTTATAACAGATAAAGTCAACAATACATCTATGTTATAACAGACAACGTCAACAATACAAGTCATTTACGTTATAACAGACAATGTCAACAATACATCTACGTTATAATAGACAAAGTCAACAATACAAGTCATCTATGTTAACAGACAAAGTCAACAATACAAATCATTTACGTTATAATAGACAAAGTCAACAATACATCTATGTTATAATAGACAAAGTCAACAATACATCTATGTTAATAGACAAAGTCAACAATACAAGTCATTTACGTTATAATAGACAAAGTCAACAATACATCTACGTTATAATAGACAAAGTCAACAATACAAGTCATCATAATAGACAACGTTTTGTATCATTAGCCCAAGAACACTTTTCATTCGACAACTTTTTAAACAGTTTTATCCAAACTGAACAGCGTGATCACATGTCTGTAATAATGTTCAATCGGATTTTTCTTGCCTTCAAAAACAGCACATATTATCACCGACAATTTTTCTTTATGTCAAAATGATTCCTGTTGAAAGTATTTTGTGGATAATTCCAATTTGGAACAATTGAAGTTTGATGACATTTATGTTGTGTTTTCCCTGAAAATGTACAGTTGAGTGTCTGATTCCATTTTGAAGAAGCTTTTGAACTGCTGTCATATGATATCAAACTATCATATTGTCTGGGCCATTTCTGAACAAAATTAAAGGTTTTCAAATCGAGCGTGGTTTACATTGATCTATTGTCGTTATTTTCTGTGTCGCCTTTTTCACATAATTTTAGCTGATGAAACATTTAACAAAAGTTACACAGTCAGCGCTTTGATTCTGTTTGTTTCAATTTTGCTCTTTTGAAGAATTCTGCATTGTCTTTCATAAAATGTGCAATACAATACAATATACGCCTTTATAATCCATGTTGTGCCTGTTATAATAATAATTAATAATAATTACAATATTTATATAGCGCAAAATCTTGATAAAATCAAATCTAAGCGCTGAAACAGACACACATGTACGCACGCACGCACGTACGCACGCACACACACGCACGCGCACACACACACACACACACACACACACACGCATGGCTATAAATGGGGAGAAAGAATAAAAGCAATAAAAGCAAGAATAAAAGCAATGGAAAATTATAGAGAGCATAGCATATACAATTATATATTATAACAATGTGATTCCCATCCGAGCGGAGACAGACTGCAGAGGGGGGGGGGGGGGGGTTGAGTGAGGTTAGGATTTTATGCAGAGGAGAAAAGGTGAGTTTTGAGAGCGAACTTGAAGGAGACAAAAATAGGTTGCTGACGGACTGAGAGAGGAAGTTTGTTCCAGGAGAGTGGACCAGAAACAGAGGAGGCTCGGGGACCATAGGTATTGAGCTTAGTGCGTGGAAAGCGAAAAGTCAGAGGATCGGAGGCAGAGCAGAGGGTATGTGAGGGAACATAGATCTCAAGTAGGCTTGACAGGTAATCGGGGGCTGCGTTATTGAGGCTTTTGTAGCACATGGTGTCTAGTTTGTACTGTATGCGCTTTGATACAGGGAGCCATTGAAGTTGTGTCAGGAGAGGAGATATGTGGTCAGCTTTTTTCTTTTTGAGTACAAGGCGTACAGCATTGTTTTGAATGCGCTGTAGGATGTGAATGGTGGAGGCAGGAAGACCAGACAGGAGTGAATTGCAATAGTCAATGCGAGACATTATGAAGGAGAGAACGAGTTTTGCAGTTGTTTCGACAGAGATACTTCCTGATCAGGCTGTTGGTCTTTGGCCACCAAGTGTTGTGCTTTTTAGTAATACATGTATTTATCAGTATGCGATTCAGGTGTGTTTGGTTCTATTTTGTGACAACAACACTTTGTTTATAAGCTTTTAAGTGAGTGTGTATTCAAAGTGGATTATCATTATTCTGTGTGTGCACAAAACTGGAACCGTAACACTCTCACTGACTAAAATGGGTATACATGTATTGTTACACAGATGGCTTTCCGTTTGTGATTTATGTTTTCAAATGTATTATCTAGATCAGTTTTAGAACTGAAAGTAAAGTTTTCAAATCCTGTATTCTAATCCCTCTTTCATTTATGTTCTGACTACTGTCTTTCTGTTAATCCTGTCTTTTTCATTGCAGACAAACTTGTGGCACAGACTTTAAAGGTTTGTAATAAAATCAACAGATGGGTCTGGCACCAATATCCAGAGATGAACCAGTTTAGATGAAACTAAGTATCTTAAGACCGTTACCCTCCCAAGTGGAGTAATACGTCTTTTTGACCAAATATCAAAGAATGTTTTAACTTCAGAAAACTTCTCAGAGTAATCTATCACTTCACTTCACAACTTGTCTTCAGGATGGGCCGCTCCGCTAAAACATCCATTGAACTGTTTTTGATTCCCATACAGTTTCTTAAACCAGGAAATGCATGTGTGATTATAATATTTGCTGTTTGTAGCACAGAATGTTGTAGTTTTCCCCACATGTAGGTATAAACCAGAATTTTCATCAAATCTATTATTAAGTACGATTAATGTTTCAAACTTGATTACCCAATCCTCCGTTTTCTTTATCAAATTTATATCATTCTGTGTTCTGTATTATAGACAGAAATTCTTTTGTATATTTCTCCTCTGTAGTCTTATGGCAATAATTCTTACGTCACGAATAGACACTGGATATGGGGGACCTAGAGATCACCACGTCATTCTTTCTCGTGTTTATTCAAAACTTCTGTGCA
>JAPXFY010002431.1:0-17500 GCA_030674185.1 Monoplex corrugatus
CGTCGTCGTCGTCGTCATCGTCGTCATCTCCTCCTCCTCCTCCGCCTCCGCCTCCTCCTCCTCCTCCTCATCACCACCGTCGTCATCATCATCATCATCGTCGTCGTCGTCGTCATCATCATCATCATCATCATCGCCGTTGTCTTAGTTATCGTATTTGTCGTCGTCTTGCTATCACCATCTTCGTTATCCAAACAAATATATTTTTGAGTTTAGATTATAGAAAGGAAAGTCTGTCATGTCAGTGCACACACGCGCGCACGTGTGTTTTGTGTTTTTTAGCGTGCATGCATTCGTTAGTGCGTGCGTGTATGCATGTACATGTGTAGGCGTTCGCGCGTTGTTGCTCGTGCGTGGAAAAAGAAAGTTTTCTGTTCATAGGCGAAACCTTTGTCAACAAAAATTATACCCTTGATAGATTTAGTCATGATGATCTGGCTTCGATAGATCCAGTCTTAATGATCAAGATTGTCTTCATCCTTTACACTGCCTACAAGGAAAGAAACACTGGGCTACAGGTTTGATGTCTGCGTTTAATTCGCATACCACCGTTTCACCATTATAGGCTACGAACGCTCAGATCAGGTAGACCCATAACCCTGGGGTATTAGGGAAGTGAGGTGGTAGAGACCTCAACTTTTCTCGCGGCCAGCATTATGAGGGCGGTGACCATATCAACTCCCTGGAGGCTACTAATGCTTTGCAGCACACACCTATGATAAATTCAAATCCAATTTTGACTGATTCGTTGTGACTAGCATTCTGCAAGGAACATACCTTTTAAATTGCTCTTTTCTCAGAATGGGGTCACCACACCTGGAAACTTCCATGTCTGTGTGGCCTCTTTTTTTCTGTAATGAATTTGTTAAATGAAGATCCTACAAATTGTGACGATCATACACTTTCTGACTTGGACGAGCTGTTTGTCTTTCACTGAGGTTACTGCTTCTCTTGATCTCGATGAGTCTGGTCATTGCAAGAGCGAGCTCTCAGAGAGAGAGAGAGAAGAGAAAGGGAGAGAGAGAGAAAGAGAGAGAGAGGGGGGTAGAGAAAGAGAGACAGATTCACACACACATACACACACTCACACTCACATTCACACACACATACACACACACTTCCAAACACACACACACACAAACACACACACACACACAACACACACACACACAACACAGAACATAGACTCATGAACAGGAAGTAACACTTGCACACCACGCTTACATAAAAACAGTTTTACATTAAAAAATATTATATGAATGTGTTGTCTTTAATTCCAAGTACATATCACATGGAAAACCATAAACATAGAAACATACGCTTAGGTACTATCTATTTGTGATTACTGTATCATTCACACTAATGTAGTGGCCTTGCCCTCCACCGTACTTTTCAATACACTACTAAATTCAAGTTAATCCAGTCGAGTTCCCAATGTCAGAAAGCCCATTAGTGTATTAGCATAAGCCACTTTGAGACTACCCACCACAGCAGACCGCATGATTTTTGGGTCACTTTGGGTCACTTTGAGTCACTAACATCAGGAAGAGAGTTCTTGAATGTTTTATAGAACCGATAATGTTATGCGGTTGTGAGACGTGGACAGTCAACAAGCAAAATCTAGAACAAGATTGAGGCAGCTGTGGTTTCTAAGAAGAATGTCAAGAGTTCCATCAACAGCAAACAAAATAAACGAGACAGTCTTGATGGAGGCAGGCAGAAGAAGATCATTCATAAGGAAAATTAGGACAAGACAGGCAACATTTATAGGCCATTTTGAGGAAGGGGGATTAGAGCACCTGATCACAACTGGAAAGGTGGAGGGAAAGAGAGCACAAGGTAGACCCAGGGAGGAAATATTGGATGGACTTGCAGGGTGGCAGAGGATAGAGAGGGTGGAAGATGTGTTTGTGGCAACAAGGGATAGATACATATGGAGGGCCATGATCGCCAACACCATGCAGCAGGGCACATGATGATGATTGCTGGAGGGTAGGAGTGCCTGATTTATCTAACCCATTGCCTTCCTCACTCTATCACAAACCGCAAAAAAATTAACCCTTTCACTCCGTCACCCTATCTAACAGCTTCCTGCAGGAAACAGATGGATAGGGTGAGGAAGTGATAGGACTCAGTTTTTGTTTTACAGTCCTGGTGGATGATGCAGGACGCTGGTGAGGGAGTTCAAGGGTCAATCCTCGTCAGAAAACTTCCTGCTGAACCAGGAAAACACGAAAATAGAATCGGAACGCGTATTTAATACAAGACAAGACAGGCGCAAATTTTCGGCCAACTGGCTTTTGTCAAGCGTGAAAAGGAAGTTGTCCGAAACTTTGCGCCTGTCTTGTCTTGTTATATCAAATACGCGTTCTGATTCTATAATCGTGTTTTCCTGGTTCTTGTTTGCTTGAACACGGGCAGTCACACTTGCTGAGCCTCATGATAATGAGTGATAATGAGTGAGCGTCCCACTGATTACGGAGACTATCAGTCACGCACGTCAGAAGCAGCCCCCACGAACCACCAGCACCATAGACGCTGACGGTAATTTGACTGGGGCATGAAAATGGAACGAAAAAAAACCCAAACGGAGGTCAGTATGACAGCAGGACATTCTTCTTTCTCCTGCATGCACTGTTTACACAGGTGTTGTTGTTTTTTCCAAGTCCTTCACAGCTGTTATGAAGCTTGACGGTCAGTCAAATTCCAGTCAATCATGCTTTCGATGGCTGTCTTTGATAGATGTAAAATTGCTGTAATGTATATTCCATCTATAATTAAGAAAATATTGGCTTCACCTACTTAATAGATGGCTGAGCGTTTGGGCATTGACTAGGGAGGGAGGGGGGTCTGTCATGTGAGACCAGTTTATACAGAATAGCGAGTTGGGTTGTGATTCAGACCGTTGATTATTTATTTATTTACTTTATGTATATGGTCGTTTTTTGAAGGTAAGATATTCACATACACATGTCATTTACATGTAGCCAAGATTATTTCAGTGGTAGGCTGATAAAATACCAGTATAAAATACAGACTAGATAAAACAGTCTAGGTAAGGCGTCAGGACCTGGCCAGCTCGTGGGTTTATGTGCAGGCTTAAGGCTTATGCCACGCTCACCACACACGTGGTACCTGTGACATTAGTGCAAATGAAATTCGTTCCGAGGGCGGAGACGTCATCTTGAGAAACTGAAACTAAAACTGAAACTGAATATTCAGTCATCTGGTCTTCATGGCCACAGAGGCAGGACAACGAAGGCACCAGTTTAAATTGTCAGTTCATGTGTGTGGTTGAGCTGATATTGGAGTTCATTGAAATCACACGCTGCTCTCTAGACAGTAGGTGATAGGCGATTCTTTCTGGACGTGGTTTCTGTAGTGATCTAATGATGCTCCTCTTCTCTCTGTTGTCTGGTTGTTCTTCCTGGTCTTTCTCTGTCGCCAGCTCGTACGCAGAGTTATCTGATTTCCCGCATTTGAAAGATTTGGAATTCGTGATCAAGGAGGTCATGTACAGTTGTGAGAAAGAAGTTGACCCTTAGAGGGGCCATATGCTGTATGTCGTTCCAGGTAGGATTTCGTTGGAGTGCATTTTTTTACGTTGTACATTGCCGCTGCTGGTCTTGCTCAACTGCCGTCTGGATTCTTTTGGCGTCCTCTTCTTGGTTTTTTTTTAAATTATAAATTTCTTGTCTTACCATATCTCTCTTTGTTATTCCCCGTGGCATTTGACCACTATACCATTTTTGCAGATCCCATTCCCTGCCCATTGGTTTTGTGTGTGTGTGTGTGTGTGTGTGTGGTGTGTGTGTGTGTGTGTGTGTGTGTATCTGTGTGTGTGTGTATATCTGTGTGTGTGTGCTTTGTGTGTGTGCTTTGTGTGGTGTGTATGTATGTGTATGCTTGTGTGTGCTTGTGTGTGTGTGTGTGCTTTGTGTGGTGTGATCTTGTGTATGCGTGCTTGTGTGCTGTGCTGTGCTGTGTGTGTGTATATGTGTATGTGTGTGTATGTATGTGTGTGTATATGTGTGTGTATGTGTGTGTGTACGTGTGTGTGTATGTTCTTGCGTGCGTGTGTGTGAATACGTGTGTGTGCTTTGTGTGTGTGCTTTGTGTGTGTGTGCTTTGTGTGTGCTGTTATTTCTTTTACTTTGGGGCTTTCCTTCGCCACGTCCATTGCCTTCTGGAGTTTCCATTTTCTTTCAGTTTTCAGTTTCGTCTGCTCACACAGTCTTATCTGCCAAGTGGTAAAGAACTGTTCAAGCAGTCCATTTTGTTAACACCAGGGGAATATTTATACAGTTGATTATTTTCGTTTTATATTATTTCAATAGGTAAGTACAGTGTAGTATTTCCATGTGAATACTTACTGTATCTATCAAGTGTATATCTGTATGGTGTTTAGAATAGGGCTGTAGTATGGCTACATGCTTTCCCAGGAGAGAGCTGTTATATTGGTTGGTAGACTTCGTCGATTCCCGTTTAGGGATAGCTATTCAATTATTCTACAAGAGCAGCTCCAATTTAATGGGGAAATAATTTTATTGTGACGAAAAAAAAAAAAAAAATAACAACTAAAAACTAAAACAAAAGAAATAAAATAGAGAGGGAAGGATACAGAGAGAGAGAGAGAAGAGAGAGAGAGAGAGAGAGAGAGAGAGAGAGAGAGAGAGAGAGAGAGAGAGAGAGGGGTGAAGGAGGAAAGTCCAGCCCAGTTAAGTCCAGTTCAAAAATGAAAAGGCGATGTTGAGGTCAATTACGGCGATGATTGCAATGACGGAAAATAATGACAAAGGAAAAAAAAGATGATATCCTTCAGAAGATTTGTCAGATCTCAACAACCTTATGCAAACAAACTACATTTTTAAGAATCATCGCATTTAGGGATATTTCCTTTGAGCTCACTTTTTTGTCCCATTTTCTACGTCACAGCGTTTACAATGTGATGATGATGATGACGATGAGAACGATAATCACGATACTCTGAAGTTTCATCTAGGATTGTGACTGCATGACAGGGCTGTCCTTTACACTTACTATCAGAATATAGTACTTGGGTGTCCATCTTGATGAGACACTATCTTTGGACAAGCAGATTTCTTCTGTCTGCCAGTCTGCTTTTTATCATCTCTGAAGAATCAGTCCAATTCGATCATATCTTTCTATAAACGACACAGCACGACTTTTCGTGTCCTTTGTACTGTCAAGACTGGACTATTGTAATGCAATTCTTGCAGGTCTCTCATCCTTTCCTATTAAACACCTTCAAAAGGTACAAAATAGTGTAGCTAGGCTGGTTTTCAGAAAGCGAAAGACCAAGTCAGCAACCAGCCTATTGAAGCATCTCCACTGGCTCCCTGTAGAAACAAGAGCAGAATATAAACTAGCTACTCTGGCTTATCGGCATTTTGATAGTATCTTGCTTATCTACCTCTCTTCTGTGCTTAAAACATACAGGCCTGAATGCAGTCTCAGGTCAAGCAGCCAGAAGCTTGTGGCAAAATCAAAATCAAAATACAAAACCATAGAACACCGAGCCTTCCGTTGCTAGGCCCCACTTATCTGGAACGATCTGCCTTTTTCTCTCCGCTGTTCATCATCTCTCTCTTCTTTCAAGGTGGGCCTCAAACCTCATCTTTTTGATAAATACTACCAGTAATGAAACATGATGTTTGATCTGTCTGATTCAGTAATATATATATCAGTACTTGCTTGCAAGAGATGTGATAGCGTGTGTGTTGGGGGAGGGGGAGGGAGAGGGACTAGGAGAGACTAGGGATAGGGACTAGGGCTGATTGAGAAAAATGAACTAATTAATGTAAAGCGCTGTGAGTGTTTACCTATGTGTAGAAGAATAACGCTATATAAAAGTCTTTATTATTATTATTATTATATCCCGGTTTCGACATAACAGAGAAACAGACCTGCGGTGTTGGTCAGAAGATTTGAGCAACACCCTCAGTGACATATCCTTGAAGTATGTCCGACTTGACCTTGAGGTCTATCTTCCCAATGAACCCATAGCACAATCAGTTCTGGTTAGGAGCTGATTGGAGCCGAAAAATCCCACAGTGATTTTTGAAAGGATTGATAGAGATTCAAACCCATATCCTTCCAGACGGTGTTCCTGTTGCCTTAACCAATATACAATCCAATCCAATATAATCCAAAGGTGATCTCGACTTCATTGACGACGATGATTTCAAAGACGGCAACAACGACGACGAAGAAAAATTATAATAGTGATGAAGAGGGTGTGGATGATGACGATATCGTGCTGAAGATTTGACAGACATTAAAAACCTTATGCGGATAAACACTTGTACGTTTAAATAAATTTTTTTTAGAAAACACTGATGAGAAACAAACTGAAGAATGCTCTTCAATCACCTGTGACTAGTGACTTTTTAGAATGCATTGCTTCATTATCAGCGTACAGTTAGAAAGATTGGGTTTGATATAGTTGACATATCTCCACATTTTAAAGGGCAGTTGTTTCCAAAATGTTACGAAAGAAAATCAAAACATCATGTCTCTCATTAGTGACATTTTGCCTTCTATCGCATAACATCGAGTAACATTTAATGATACGTAGTTTATTTGAACGAGTCTTTGTCTCTCTCTCTCTCTCTCTCTCTCTCTCTCTCCTCTCTCTCTCTCTCTCTCTCTCTCTCTCTCTGTGTTTGTGTGTGGAGTGTGTGTGTGTGTGTGTGTGTTTGTGTGTGTGTTTCAAAAAGAGAGACAGAGCGAGAGAGAGAGAGAGTGAGAGAGAGAGAGAGACAGACAGACAGACAGACAGAGAAAGGGAAAGATAGAGAGAGAGAGAGTGAGAGAGAGAGAAACAGAGACAGAGAGGACAGACAGACACAGAGTGACAGAGAGACAGAGAGAGACACAGAAAAGGGAGAGACAGGTAGACAGACACAGAGAGAGACACTGAGAGAACGAGACAGAGAGTGAGAGAGAGAGAGGGGAGAGAGAGGGAGAGAGTCAGGTGAATTATGAGTAATATCTCCTCCGTACCCTCACCACCCCAAGGATAATTTATTCATGTTGTAGACCATGTCCACTAAATGATTTCTACCAGAAAAAAAGCATGTAAATCTAATCATCACGTACATAAGTCATTATTGGTACTGTACGTCGACAACACCATGAAATGTTTATATTCGAAAGAGACAGACACACATGGACAGATAGAAATAGATAGATAGAGAGAGATGGGGGGGGGGGAGACAGCAATAGAGACAGACACAGACAGACAGACAGACAGACAGATAGACAGATAGATAGATAGATAGATATATAGATGGACAGACAGACAGATAAGTAGACTGATAGATAGATGGATAGATAAGTAGAGAGAGAGAGAGAGAGAGAGAGAGAGAGAGAGAGAGACGGACAGAAAGAGAGAGAGACAGAGAGAGACACAGAAAGGGAGAGACAGACACAGAGAGAGAGAGAGAGACAGACAGAGAACAAAGAGACACAGAGCGAGACAGAGACAGACAGACAGACAAACAGACAGATAGACACACACATAGACAACAGAAAGATAGAGACACAGACAGACAGACAGATGGACAGACAGACAGACAGAAAGACAGACAGACAGACAGACAGACAGAGGGAGACAACGACAGAGACAGAGACAGATAGATAATTAAGATAGACAGATAAATTGATAGATAAATACATAAGGATAGAGAGGGAGAGAAACAGAGAGAGGGGGGGGGTGAAGAGAGACAGTGACATAGACAACACAGACAGACAGGCAGATAGATAGATAGATAGATGGATAGATAAATAGAAAGCTAGATAGATAGATAGATGGACAGACAGACAGACAGATAAGTAGACTGATAGATAGATGGATAGATAAGGAGAGAGAGAGAGAGAGAGAGAGAGAGAGAGAGAGAGAGACGGACAGAAAGAGAGAGACAGAGAGAGACACAGAAAGGGAGAGACAGACAGAGAGAGAGAGGGAGAGAGAGAGAGAGAGAGAGAGAGAGAGACAAAGAGACACAGAGCGAGACAGAGACAGACAGACAAACAGACAGATAGACACACACATAGACAGCAGAAAGATAGAGACACACGACGGACGACAGACAGACAGACGGACAGACAGAAAGACAGACAGACAGACAGACAGAGTGAGAGGGAGACAACGACAGAGACAGAGACAGATAGATAGATAAGATAGATAGACAGATAAATTGATAGATAAATACATAAGGATAGAGAGGGAAAGAAACAGAGAGAGAGTGGGGGGGGGGGGTGAAGAGAGACAGTGACATAGACAATACAGACAGACAGGCAGATAGATAGATAGATAGATGGATAGAGAAATAGATAGATAAATAGAAAGCTAGATAGATAGATGGACAGAAAGACAGACAGACAAATAAATAGATTGATAGATGGGTAGATAAGGAGAGAGAGAGAGGGAGAGAGAGAGAGAGAGAGAGAGAGAGAGAGAGAAAGAGAGAGAGAGAGAGAGAGAGAGAGAGAGAGAGAGAGAGAGAGAGAGAGAGAGAGAGAGAGAGAGAGAGAGAGAGAGAGAGCATAAACTGTTTGTTCGCTCGATATTGGTTCCTCTGAACGTAACTGACAGAAATTTTGCACTCGCTGCTTTGTTGTCAAGGGTGCAGAACAGTACCTGTGTTTTGGTGGGGTTGATCGCCAACCTGGTTTCTTGACACCGCTGATCTAGGTGTTTAACTGTTCTTGGACAGCTTTGTTTCTTTTCCGACGCATTTTTATCTGTCTTGTAGATGAATCGTGTCAGCACCTCTAACTTTTGGTATTCTATAAGATTGACACAGCTGTCTAGAGTGAGACCAGATTTGCTGTTGAAAACCTGCTCTAGGAAGTTGGAGGAGGCTTCATCTACTATTGTACTAGAAAGCCCCCCCCCCCCCCCAAAAAAAAAAATTCTCTGGTGTACTGTTAAGTTCCCCTCGCTCCATCCCCAATCCCCACATGCATAGCAAACAGCATAAACATTTGAACATGAATAAATACAAGATCCAGCCTGCCCCACAAGAAGACATGCGCACATTGTTACAAATTTGCTCTTCCAACTAAAACAAACAATACAATTAGCACACAGCATACAATGGAATGAAAAACTGCAAGTGTTGAAATCGCCATATGCACCCAGCTCGCAAGGGCATTGTAAGGCTTACCCTGTAGTTTGGATGGTTTTGGTTTGGAGTTTTTACGTCAGCACCCACCTCAGGTGATATGGCCAACAAGGATAACCATCCCAGAGAAGTGGGAAAAGGGGGACTTATGTGATCTATACTGACACCACCCGAACAACAATGATGTTAAGATGGCACAGGGAGAAAGACAGTTTTTAATGTAGCGCACCCCGGGAATCGAACCCACAACCATTAGTATGTGAATTTGACGCTCAAACCAACTGAGCTATTGAGGCCCTGTAGTATCAGAGATATTTTGAGAAAAAAGAAAAGGAAACATAAACCATCAACACACAAAGATGGATTGGGAACGTGTATTTGATTAAGGAAACAAAACAGAATTAAATGGAATGAGAGCCTATTCAAATAACGAAACAGAAAGGAATGAAAACGTATATTTGATCAACGAATTCATGGCTCGTTTCGTTAACAGAATAGATGTATAATAATAATATAATAATAATTAATAATTACAATATGTATGTTGAATTTCCTCTGTGTGTGTGTGTGTGTGTGTGTGTGTGTGTGTGTGTGTGTGTGTGTGTGTGTGTGTGTGGTGTGGTGTGTGTGTGTGTGTGTGTATACACACACACACACACACACACACATATATATATATATATATATATATATATACATATACATACATATACACTAACTTACTTACTTACAGTCCATTACACCATTGTCACATAAGTCAGCAATAAGAGCCATCGTTCCAGCCTATTCTGGAACAGCCTTTGTTTAATATATTCCACGTGTGTTTCAGGGCCTTGAATTCTCCTCCTAGTTTTTATCCAGATATTCTCGAATGTTCCTGTGTTGCGTTTTCTTTCTGGTCTTACGATTCTTTTAAACATCTATCAACTCTTCAAAAAAGGAAAGTAAAGAGGGAGAGAGAGAGAGAGAGAGAGAGAGAGAGAGAGAGAGAGAGAGAGGAGAGAGAGAGAGAGAGAGGAGAGAGAGAGAGAGAGAGAGAGAGAGAAATGACGAAGAAAAGAAAGAAAGAAATCAAAATGAAACATTGTCAATTGACGATGGAAAGAAATGTCATATCTTTCAAGGAAACTTGATTATTTTCAGCTTGAATTTCAGTTTTTCAAGGTAGAATCTCAGATTTTGTGAAACAGGAAAACTGTTGGTTGTAGGTCTGGTTCCAAGAAACGATGGAAATGGGAATTAGAGCACCTGGTCACAACAAGAAAGCTGGAGCGAAAGAGAACACCAGGTACACCAACAGAGAAAATATTGGACGGATTTGCAGGGTGGCTCAGGACAGAGATAGTGGCAGATGCGCTTTTGGCGACAAGAGATGTATATGGAGGCCCATGATCGCCAACGCTATAAGGCAGGGCGCATGATGAAGATAATGATGTGCTTGGTTGCTACTGCAACAATTATATCACTGATAATAAATACACATACGCGCTCTCTTCCAGTCAGTGGCAATGTTTAAGTTCATGCCAAAGGGTATGACTATGTCATTAAATATGTAAGCATGTCATATCAAGGTGGATAAGGATTCTTTAAAAAGATGTGATGAAACGTTATACATTGCTTTAATTAATGCTATGATATGTATGTATGTATGTTTTCACACATCTAGGGTTAGTGCTATGATATTTATGTATATTTTCAATTTGTCACGAGCTAAACTTTGGTATGTTAATTGCCGAGAAGTGTGATTAAGATTTGTACCAGGACAAACTAGAATTCCAGTTTCAATGGTAAGAAGATTCCAGTAAAAAACTAGAATTCCAGAATGACCTAGGAAAAATCGCGAGGGCGTGCATTGCTTGTTCTTTCATTAATTTGCATTTAAACATCTTCTTAGTGATATTAGAAGGTATCCCTTATGCAGGCATACACAATCAACATATGCGCGTATTTTCACGATATCTATCTCCCCTCCTGTCCTCCCTCCCCCCCCTCCCCCCCCCTCCCCAGTTTCGTGTGCTTTGTGAGCTGGAGATTTGGTCGTTGTTGGTGACTGCTTTGGTGAATGGTAAGTGCGCGATTTGGTTTGATTCTTGAATCAAGATTTGGCGCCTTGTAATCATCATCATCTTCATCATCGTCGTCCTCGTCGTCGTCGTCGTCATCATCATCATCATCATCATCATCATCATCATATCATCATCTATCATCATCATCGTCATCGTCATCGTCGTCGTCGTCATCATCATCATCATCATCATCATCATCATCATCATCATCAGCATCAGCATCAGCATCATCATCATCATCATCATCATCATCATCATCATCAGCATCATCATCATCATCATCATCATCATCATCATCATCATCATCATCATCATCATCTTAATTATTATAATAAAATCAATTAGATGAAGTCTAACCACACACATACCCATTTTCTCATGGCCTTTATGATAAAAAAACCCCACACAATCCAGTCTGATCTATGCTGCAGATTGTGGATCTCCTGTTGACAACGTTACTCCGGTGTTAAATAGCTCATAAGTTAAATGGTTTCAAAACATAGGGCACAAAGACAAAGACTGAATGATGCTGCGAGTAGAACAACAACGGTGATATGAGAGT
Organism: Monoplex corrugatus; assembly: GCA_030674185.1. NCBI lineage: Eukaryota > Metazoa > Mollusca > Gastropoda > Littorinimorpha > Ranellidae > Monoplex > Monoplex corrugatus. Next base: position 11,781 of record JAPXFY010002431.1, read on the forward strand.
TGGTGTATTTCAAGTTTTTGTGGTGTGTTATTTGGATAAATGAATCAGTTGTACGAAGAAAACGTGATAAACACTATTTGGTAACTAAGTCATCATCATCATGTGCCCTGCCGCATGGCGTTGGCGATCATGGCCCTCCATATGCATTGATCCCTTGTTGCCGCAAGCACATCTTCACTCTCTCTGTCCTCAGCCACCCTGCAAGTCCGTCCAGTAGTTTCTACCTGGGTCTACCTGGTGTTCTCTTTCCCTCCAGCTTTCCTGTGGTAACTAATACTACTTGTTTTCATTTTGTCCATGCCACCATAGAGCAGTGGGCGGGCTTTGGAGAAAATGTTATCATTATTCAGTTCAGTGGTAACTGATTACCAACAAGTTTACAATTACCCTCGTTAATTAAAAATGGAAATATGAGTGAATGAAATATTTACGATTAGATGTGTCGCATTGATGAAACAATACGGCTGACCATGAGAGTTGATACGGCGATGCAGACTGGTAAAACGCACCTCACGTCTTTCACCACGTCTTTGAATTTCATGGGTGATAAAGGGTAATTACATATGGAATGGACACAGAGTGCATTGCTTAATGAGTCATTCAAATCGATTCCAAGTCTCCCTTTGCTATCTGTATGCACATACAGTCCCTATTCTTCAGAAGATTGGATGACTTTACCCTTTGAATCCCACACCCTGTCCATCAACTGCAAAAAACATAACTCTTTGATTCCCTCACCATGTCCACCAGTTTCCTGCAGGAAACTGCTGGATAGGATGAGGGAATCAAAAGGTTAAATTTGTTTGCTTTGTTAGCATGGTTGGCAATGCAGGATACTGGTGGACAGGGTGCGGGAGTCAAAGGGATAACAAAAAGACACACTCAAATGAAAACATGTCGAAGGATGGGTTGATTGTTTACCTGAAAAGATTCGAAATTGTGTTAGCATCTTAACATGGATTTGATCCTTTCTCCTTTGATATAAAATGGATTTGCTTCTTTCTCCTTTGTGTGATTTGCATGTAAATAATATACAGCCAACAAATTTCATTATATTTGTCATCGCAGAGCCATTACAGCAATGGAGTAGTCATTCCTCTACATACTGCCAGTGCACTGCAGTTTGTTGCAGTCTGGTGCCAAGCTTGAAACGTGCACATGGTCATCTGTATCGATGAAGACATCAACGTAGATGGTATGTGCCGCAGAAAGTGGTACTGACGAAAAGAGGGAAGTCTTTTTCTTTTTCATTTTCAACGATATAAATAGCTTCTCTGCTTGATTCAGTTGATTTTCACATGTTGAAAACGCAGACAAGTACCCAGTGGTCCTGTTAGTGGAAGAAGCCGTCTGTCTTGCCAAAACCCTGCACAACTGTTTTATGACATGTTTTCCCCATAGGTTTTGCACACTGTGGCCAAAAGTCACAAGTCTTGGGCAAAGTGTTTGGTCACAAATGTAAACATTACAAAACCGACTTGTTGAAATATGCACACCTCCGAGTATATATTTGTCAGGTTAAATGCTCGATCACATACATGTGTGCAGAACGAAATAGTGTCTGCACATTGTCTCCCTTTTCCAGGATGTCTAGACAGTAAAATAGATAGATTATGTGATAATGTGCAAGACTACCCGATAGTAAGGAAAATCTGCAAGATCATATAGTTACACCGACACTTGTAATCTAAACAAAACAAAACAAAACAAGACAAGGCAAGACAAAGCAAAGACAGCAAATCAAAGAAAAACGAAACAGAACGACTTGTATCTTATTCATCTGGTTGCTGAAAACTCTTGCAGAAAAGGGGTTGCTTTTGTTTTTCGTGTAATATTTTTTGTCAAAAAGAAAACCCATTACAAATATGGCTTTTAATAGCTGCTGTGGTAATCATGTCAGGAAAAACGAATGTTTATATATCTGGTTTGCTCGTCTTGATATATTTTCATTACACACAAGTTTGCTTTTTCAGAAAAGTCATCATATCACCAGCTGACCAACATTTTATCATCACTTTAACTCTTTCACCGCCAAGTTTCTCCAGAAACGGCACTCTTCAGTGCCGAGTATAATTATTTTGGGCAGCCAATTTTGCAGCACAGTATGCCTTTTTAAAAGCTTATATCTCAAAGACTATTAAAGACTTTCACTTACTTTTTTTGCTATGTAAAGGGCAGATGTTGTATTTATGCATGAATGCTTGCTTATGTTTATATGCTTGATTGATTATTCCACATATAATCTTATTATAAAGAAAAACCAAACAAAATGTTCATACGGTTAATTAGTTATACTACTGACCTTATTTGGTGAGTTGTGTGCCAGATATCATTATAATAAATGAAGAAAAGCAATGGAATATCCACACACAAAGTCATCTGTCTGCTTATTCTACTCAGTGTGGTAGACAATGCCTGTCGATTTGCAGCCATTTTGGAGAAAAACGCTTTGGAGAAAACGTGACGTAAATTCCGACAGTTAACAAAGCCACACTTCGGCCTTAATGCTGAAAAACTAGGTCGCTGGGTAAAGTTAAAAAATAGCACAGTCGCACACATTCACCAGTGGAGCTGACAGAAGCTTTGTATCTGCGTGAAAAGTTATCGTTTAGCATGATCCCTCCAAGTCGCACAAATGCGACCATGGCGGTCATATGGGAAGTCGCTTGATTGTGACAATGGCGGGAAAAGAGTTAAAAGTCATCATTTCCTGTATAAAGGTTCATTTCTCACATTCTTATGTGCTTCTACATTAATGTTAGCAGTGTGAGATGTACTATCGCTCCAACATAAACACACCATCTTCTTGAATTCATTCCGAAATCTCGCACCGGTCAAACAATATAAGTAAAAATTTATAGCATAGTTCAAGTAAAACATCATGTAAGTAAAAGCATTAACAAAATAACGCAAAGCAATATAATCTGGTTCTAATGCAGCAACAACATTTGTATTGTAGAGTGAGAAAATAATGTTTTTGATTTGAAGAGGGATCTTTAGAATAACAAAAGCAGCAGACACAACAACTAGAGTAACTGAGGCCGCTGAGGTTTTCGTCTTTCTCTTGTCTACTGACGAGGAATGAGCACTGGCAAGTTTATCTTTTGCTGCTTTTACAGACTGAATAAGCTTGAAAATAATGATGCCATTACTGATTATCAAACACGTGAATGGCAAAACAGAGCCAACGAACGTACCGATGTGAACAAATACAGTGTCTATGAACGTTTTATAACTTTTAGATCCCATGCTACAGAAAGTGATGCCTCCGCTTGTTACCAGATCAAAACCATAAATAAGGTGAGAGTACAATAGACTAATGACGATAAACAAAATAGCGATAGTGATGAGAGATAATCGGCGCGTGCAGATCACATGGACTCGGTGTGGCCACATGACAGATGCAGATCGTTCTATGGTCAATGCCACCAGTAGCCAAGAAGAAAACACGGCACACGTGTTGACAAACCATACCAACACTTTACACACCGCTCTGTGCGTGCCACGCACGTTATAGCCCCAGACGATCTCCAGCCATTTGACCAGAAGGTTGAGATAGAGAACACTAAGGTCGAACAGGGCCAGGACTCGAAGGTACAGGTTCATGGATGACCAGCCAGTCTGCAGTCGCCCGAGAATCACTAGTGTCATAATGTTGCCAAAGGTTCCAAAACTCAAGATCGCAGGAGCTACGACTTTCCAGATCCATTGACTTGCCTGATATAACAGGAAAGACTTCAAAGGTAGAGTTCCCGATTCTGTTGTTGTTGTCCATAGCAGCCCTGAAAGGTCTGACGTGTTGACAATGTCACCCATCTGTGATTCGCTGGACATTAGTTTCATGCTGTCCTACTGGGAAATTACATCATACTGCTAGTAAATAATTTGAATTAGAACACAAGTGTTGCAATGTGTCTGTATCTGAAAATAAACGAACAAAATGTAAGACTGTCATCATTAGTAAAATATGTACAATATGTACAAAATAATGTACAAGCAGTTCAATTCAGTTTGGCTCATCCTACATACCTGCTGAGTGCTTTATTTCAGCTGGTTTTCCAGACAGAAATCTGATAAATCCTATGGAGTAGTAAACGATCGTCATTTGACTTCGGAGCATACTGACCCTTTCTTTTGGAAGACCTTAATAGGGATAGAGCACCATGAAAGAGTTACCAGCACCTTTTGTTCTTCCAGTTTGATCTTTCTTATTTTGTTGCCATGCCAGTCTCAAAAGGTCTTCCCATTATGAAAAGGGAGATTGTTTCACATCGACATGAGAGAGGAGTTTGTTCGTGTGTCTGTGACAAATAACGTCAATAAGGTTTTCTCAAATGTGTCTGGATAGATGTATCTGAAATGTGAGTCAGAGGTGCGGATTGTTAAGGATTCACAAATAATACAATTGGAAATCTTGGTGCAAAAGTCAAGGTCACAGAAAACAGTGCCCATAAACAGACTATTTTTTTTCAAGAGTGTATGAACAAACATTTTTCCAGGAAGTTCTATCAATGTTTACATTTCTGGCTTAATTGTTGTCACAGCACCAGTGGCCTCGCTTCACGTCAAGTTTTATCATCTCTTACTCATTCAAGGTCACAGTGACCTTAAAAAGTTTAAAACTTGAACTTTTTTCCTGAATAAATTCTGTATACAAAGGGAGGTTGTTGGAATGGTTATTCATGTGATTATTTTGCTTTAAAATCAAGGCAAATAAACATGACTGATGAAATCATGGAGCTGAAGTCTATTATCCTTCTCACTCTTCATTTATCTATTTCATATTTACTTGGTTTTTGCAGGTTGGTAGTACTTAAATCGCACGAACGATTAGTACTGCCGGGAGGAAAACACGCCGCCTAAGGCTTTGGCTAACTTGTATACGACAGATGCAGCAAACTGTGGCCTGAAAGAGTTGACATCCGAAGCATAGAAACGGGGTTTGTTGAATACAGTGGGTGACTGGTAGTGCATAGCAATCTTCTAGAGTGAGAACAAAATCCAAAAATTGTCAATAAGAATGGCATGAGACCAGATATAGTACTCCATCGACTTTCCTCCAAACAAATGATTCTGAACTCATTGTGCCGTCTGAAATTAGAATGGAGGACGCTCAAATCTGCAAGACTGAAAAGCATGCCAGTCCAGCCAGCAATTGGAGGAAAAACGGCTTCCAAGCCAGTCCTCACCATAGATGTCGGAGGAAGCTGGTTGGTATGCACATCCGCGTATGACCTCATGAAACAGATATCGATTTCTGGGAAAGAGAGGGCCAGAGCCTTAAAGGCAATGACAAAAGCTGCTGAAAAGAGTTCCAGCTGGAAAGTAAGTGAACTGCAGAAGGCTTAACATTTTCTGATGTACACTTCGATACCCAAAAGCTGAGCGTTTAGGACATCCATCTCAAGAGTGAGTTGGCCTTGAGGCGACCGACCACCTAGAGGCGTAGTTTTAAGTCCAGGTGGAAAGAAAATGGAAATAACAGGACATCCAGGAGTCATGACATTGATTCGCATGGGCCCCAATCAGACTGTAAGGAGTTTATGGCTGAAAGGCCTACTTGACTGGGGGTTTATCCTCTGAAGACTTTTTTTTGGGGAGATGAAGCTGAGGTATGCAGCTATAGCTAAACAAAAGCGTGATGGAGATGTGGAGTGTGTCTGTCATTCCATCTATCCGGCGCTGTTCGTGGTTTTCCTTTGGTTCTAAAGCCCATGCAT
>JAPXFY010002431.1:22500-25000 GCA_030674185.1 Monoplex corrugatus
GGCACGAAAAAAAAACAAACGGAGATCAGTATGACAGCAGGGACATACTTTTTCCTCCTGCATGCACTGTCTACGTGGGTCACATATGACGATGACTGTGGTTGTCTTTTCCAAAACCTGCCAGCTGTTATAAAGCTTAATGGTCAGTGAAATTCCAGTCAATCACACTTTCAGTGTCCCTCTTGGGATGGATGTAAAATTGCTGTAACGAAAAAAAACACGAAAAAAGAACAAGAACGCGTGTTTCATACAACAAGACAAGACAGGCATTAATTTTCGGCCAACTGGCCTTTGTCAAGCATAAGATCACAAACAAACAAACACCAGATACAAAAAATTAGGAGAAAAAGACTGAAACTTCCCAGCTGCTCCTTCCTTCCTTCCTTCCTTCTTTTTCTCACACTGGAAGGAGCAACAGGGAAGTTTGACTTTTTTCTCCTATTTTTTGTATCTGGTGTTTGTTTGTGATCTTACGCTTGACAAAGGCCAGTTGTCCGAAAATGTGGCGCCTGTCTTGTCTTGTATTGCTGGTTCCTGTTTGCTTGAACGCGGGCAGTCCACACTTGTTTTGGACGCTGTAATGTATGTTAAGTCATCTGGTTTTCATGGCTGCAGAGGCAGGACGACAAAGGCGCCAGTTTAAACTGTCAACTCATGTGTGTGGTTGAGCCGATTGTGGAATTCACTGAAATCACACGCTGCTCTCTACACAGTAGGTGGCAGTCGTTTCTTTCTGGACGTGGTTTATGCAGTGATCTAATAATGATCCTCTTCTCTCTGTTGTCTGATTATTCTTCCTGGTCTTCTCCTGTCGCCAGCTCGTACGCAAAGTTATCTGATTTCCAGCATTTGAAAGATTTGGAGTTCATGGTCAAGGAGGTCATGTACAGATGTGAGAAAGAAGCTGACCCTGAGAGGGGCCATATGCTGCATGTCGTCCCAGCTAGGACTTCGTTGGAGTGCATTTTCTTACGTTGTGCACTGCCCCTGTTGGCCTTGCTGGACTGCCTTCTGGATTCTTTTGGCATCCTCTTCTTCTTTTTGTTTTCTTTAAATTGTATTACCGTGTCTCTCTTGTTTTTCCCATGGCCTTTGACCACCATTCCATTTTTTGCAGATCCATCCCCTGCCCATTGGCGTGTGTGTGTGTGTGTGTGTGTGTGTGTGTGTGTGTGTGTGTGTGTATGTGTGTGTGTGTGTGTGTGTGTGTGTGCATGATTTGTGTGTGTGTGTGCTTTGTGTTTGTGTGTGTTATGCTTGTGTGTGTGTGTGTATGTGTATGTGTGTGCTTTGTGTATGGATGCGTGAGTGTGTGTGTGTGTGTGTGTGTGTGTGTGTATGTGTGTGTGTGTGTGTGTGTGTGTGTGTGTGTGTGTGCGCGCTGTTAGTTTTTACCTTGGGGCTTTCCTTTACCACGTCCATTCCCTCATGGATTTTCCATTTTCTGCCCGTATTCAGCTTTGTCTTATCTCCCGAGTGGTAAAGAACTGTTCAAGCAATCCATTTTGTCAACGCCAGTAGACTGTTTGTTATTTTCGTTTTATGTAATTTAATAGTTAAGTACCATGTAGCATTTTCATGTGAATATTTGCCGCATGTGTCAAGTGTATATCTGTATAGTCTTTAGAGTAGCGCTGTAGTATGGCTTCATGCTTTCCCAGGAGAGAACAGCTCCAATTTCAAGGGAAATAATTTCATTGTGACAAAAAAGAAAAAAGAAAAAAAAAAGAAAGAAAAAAGAGGGAGGGAGAGGGAGAGAGAGGGGGGGGAGAGGAAAGTCCAGCCCAGTTCAGTCCAATTCAAGAATGACGGGGGAAAAAAAACGACAAAGGAAAAAAAAAATGACAATACTAATGAAGAGGATGAGGATGATATTTGACTGACATCAAAAACCTTATACAGACAAACATGACATTTTAAAAAAAAGAATCATTGCACTTAAGGAGATTTCTTTGAGCTCACTTATTTTGTTCCATTTTCTATGCCACCTAATTAAATGTCTAATTAGAAGCTAGCAACAGCGTTTACCAAAGGGTAAAAAGTGTTAAACAAACACGAGAGAAAAAAAAAACCAACCACTAGTGATGAAAAAAATAAAAGGATGGAAGGATGGAATTGTTCCTGCCAAAGATCTGAAAGATATTAAAAACCTTATATGGATAAACATAGTACGTATAGAACACTTTTTGAAACACTGGAGAGAAACAAAATGAAGAATGCTGTAGCCCGAATCTCTTCGATCACCTGTGACTGGTGACTTTTTAGAATGCTTTGCTTCATTATCAGCGTACAGTTAGAAAGATTTGGGGTTTTATATTGTTGAATACCTCACATTTTAAGGGCAGTTGTTTCCCATATGCTAGAAAGAAATCAGTACACCTGTCTCTCATTAGTGACATTTTGCCTTCCATCGCCAAGGGGTAACACTTAATGACATGTACGGATTATTTGAACGAGTCTTTGTCTGCTCTGTATGTGTATGTGTGTACGTGTGTGTGTT
>JAPXFY010002433.1:0-7500 GCA_030674185.1 Monoplex corrugatus
AAAAACACAAGAAGTATATAAAATAGCCGGCATCCTTCCTTTGGAAGACTGGAGGAAGTTATCAGCTGCTAAATATATAGTTAGAGCAAATGCAGTAGCTAACTATGTTGACACGGATCTTAAAATTCGGTCTGACATCCATTTCCCCAAGAGAGCAAGAAACAATAAAGGCACAAGAAACAATATCCAGTTACACAAATGAGCTCTTCGAAATTTGCAGAGTAGTTCCTAAAAAAGTTTCACATAAACTGATAATTTGTCCTCTACCCCCCTGGGAATTGTCCACTGCTACTTTTGATATCAACTACATTGAAACTGACTTGAGAAAAGATATTAATCCGCACCTGTTGGCAATTGACGTTCTGTCTCATCTGCATGAAAAATATTCACATCACTTGAAAATATTTACTGATGGCTCTGTTCTAGATGATGGTGCAGCAGGCGCTGGTTTTATAATTCCAAACTTAAAAGTGGAAAAGGCTTACTCTTTAGGACAGGGACACTCAATCTTCACGTCTGAATTAGTCGCCATCCTAATGGCACTGAAATATATAGTAGATCTACCCATAGCTATATTTAGTATCTTATTATGTGTAGATTCGAAATCTGCATTACAATCCCTGACGAGCTGCAAATGTAAAGTAAATAGTACGTTAATATTTGAGATAAACTTTTTAATTCATTGTTTAATAACAAATAATACTCACGTTACTTTTTGTTGGATTCCATCACACTGTGGTATTATAGATAATGATCGAGTCGATAGAATCGCTAAAAGTGCAGCAATGAATAGGGCAGGCAGTACTAAACTTGATTTACGACTCTCTGAACATGAAATGAATGCTATATTAGAAAAGAAAGTAAAAGCGCAATGTCACTATCGACCCTTCATCGTAAATTACCAGGGTTTTACAAGACTAGAAATAACTTTAGCTTACAGATTATATCTGGACTCACTTCGGATTAAGTTCAATAATACCATCAAATGTGTCTGTAATGAGTCTATAACAGTTAAACACCTTTTGTGTTGTCAGCGAATGCGACCTTATTTCCCTGTATCATTTTCAAAATTGAAACAGAAACACACTGATTTCACTTTGTATTTACACTTTGCTAGGCATTTACTGCACAGTCCTGTAGGTCGTTTTCTTTGATTAAGACCGATTGTTTTTATACCTGTAACTCCCACCTACCTCTGTTTGTTTGCTTGTTAGTTTTATCATTACTCCTTGACTGTTACAATGTTTTTATTCGGTAAGATTATCCTTTTCTTCCCCTCTACCCCACCAGATAGTCACAGATGGTTTGTCATAACCCAGCACGGGATACGCTCGTTGCATGCGCATGCGTATACATGCAACACACACACACACACACACACACACACACACACACACACACACACACACACACACACACACACACATACACACACACGCCGCGCGCGCGCGCGCGCGGTTACATACACACATACAGCCCTGAGCAATCTGTTAAAGCCTGATCGTTCTAATGTTATGATTGCTTTTCTATTGTCCTATAATTTTTTTTAATGTTAATTAATATGTTAAATTGTCTTTATGATTTCGTAGAATCTTCCACCCCATAGACACCTTTTTTTTTTTTTTTTTTTTTTTCGTCTAAAAGCACATACGTGAACAGACGTTAAAAGAAATAACGAACAAACAAACAGGCACAGACAGACAGACGGATAGACAGAAAGACAGACAGACAGACAGACAGACAGACAGACAGACAGACAGGCAGACAGCCAGACAGAACTAAAGGCATTTCATCAACCCCGCCTGGAGCAGTAAAGTGATTTGTCGGGAGTCTGTGGCTTTGTCTCGACAGCGAGAAAGCACGTAAATGCCGTAGTGATAATAAAATGATACTAAAAATGGGAGACAGTCTTCATGCCTTGAATTACAGGCGTTTTATACGACAATCCCATTATGCAGAGAGCAGCTGCAAAGTTTCAACTTTCGATATCCTATACACAAGACAAGCTAAAACCACTCTCCAGTTATCAAACGAAAATTAATCCGACAGCCTGCAGACGAATTTGTATCAGACATTTGTTATGGGACCAGTCGATCAAGCAGATTCAACTCCATATAGAGATGTACCATCTGTTTCGTCTCAACGACCAGACTATTAACTCTTCAGTACCCCTCACCCTTTCCACCAACTTCTCCGACATTGGTCTTTTTAGTCCCTCGCCCTTTCCGCAAGCTTCCCGAAGAAGCTGGTGGACAGACAGATAGATAAATAGATGGATAGATAGATAGATCGACAGACAGACAGACAGGTAGATAGATAGATAGATAGACAGACAGACAGACAGACAGACAGACAGATAGATAGATAGATAGATAGATAGATAGATAGATAGATAGATAGATCGCCAGACAGACCTGGTTTCATTGTGCACTTCCATGGAGTGTTCTCCGCGAAGCGCCAAGAGGAAGGATCCACTGAAGGCAATGAGGATGACAGCAAACACCACTAGGAACTGGGGAAAATCATGCGCCACAATCCGCCATAGAATCTGTGCATAGGCCCCTGTCTGCCTGTAAATCACATTCACCCACGTCGATGATGGAGTGCAACAGTATCAGTAGCAGCAGTAGCACCATCGAAAACAACAACAACAGTCACAACATTAACACCAACACCATCTACAACATGAACAACAGCTCCATCATCATCATCATCGTCATAACAGCAATGACAACAACAACATCACAATCATCATCATCATCAACAACATCATCATCATAATCATAATCACTATCAATCACAATTACATGAAGATCAATAGTACAGTGACTACGATGATTTAGTCTTTAATTTGGAATTTTAAATAATTCTCATTTTGTAAGGAAAGGCCAGCGTATTTTGTGTTGATATAATTTTTGGTCGTTGAGAAATGATTGTTTTCAATTGATCTATATCCACATCTCTATCTATATTTATATCCGTATCCATATCTATATCTATATATGTGTATCTATATCTATATCTACATCTATTTATATATCTACTTCTCTGTGTGTGTTTCAGCGTGTGAGTGCTTGTGTGTGCGTGTGTGCATTTATCTGAATGAGTGTATATGTCTGTTTGTCTGTGTGTCAGAGTCTGCATATTAAAATCATCAACGTCGACGACATTAACACAACAACAACAACAACAACAACAACAATAACAACAGGCTTCATGAATTACCTGAAGACAGCCGCATACTTGAAAACACGCAAAGTCCACATAAGGAATCCTAAACTGAACATGGGCCATTGCTGTTCCTGATGGGTCCAGCGTAAGGCGATGACGCTCAGCAGAAACAGGGACGACAGCAAATCGATCCAGTTGAACTGATCCATGAAGTAATCCAGACGATGTCTGTGTAAAACATAATGATAAGTTGATAAAACTGGTAAGGATACACAACTTTCATACAAAAAATAACGTCAACAGAAACGTCAACTACCACATCTGTTGGATTCATATACTTACGTGTGTGGAAATCTTTAAGCCCTCATGGGCAAAACAGACTGGTGTAGGTCTACTTATCAGTCATGTTTTTCTCCTTCTACACCTTTTTTCTCCGCAGCAACTACTACTGTTTTTGTGGTGGTGGTGGTGGTGTTGGTGGTGGTGGTGGTGGTGGTGGCGGTGGCGGTGGCGGTGGCGGTGGCGGTGGCGGTGGCGATGGTGGTGGTGGAAGTGGCTTACTGCAATTACTCCTGCTGATCCTGCTGATCCTGCTGCTACTGATATTTATTATTACAGCTATTACTATAACTGCTTCTGTTTGCAACTACTACTTCTGCTGCCCCTACTATTACAACTGCTTCTATTACTGCTGTTACTACAACTTTATTACTGATAGTACTGTTATTGCTTCTGTTGTTACTGCTACTACTGCTGCTGTTGCTACTGATACTACTGCTGTTCCTGCGACTACTGCTTCTTCTGTCGTTGCTACTACAACGACAATTCTTGCTACTACTACAACTATTAATGCTACTGCTATTACATGTACTACTCAGCTAAAGCTGCTACCATAATTACACTACTGCCAATACTATTGCTGCTACCAAGACGACAACTATCACCATTACTATTTTTGTTGCTGTTTCTAAGATTATCACTACTACTACTACTACTACTACTACTACTACTACTACTACTACTACTACTACTACCACCATCATCACCACCACTACTACTACTATTACTACTGCTGCTGCTGCTGCTGCTGCTACTGTTACTACTGTTACTAAGTTCTATTGTTGCTGTTGCTCTGCTGCTGTTACTACAACAACATCTTTGTCTAAATATCTACCGTCTTTTTGTTTGTTATTTTTTTTAAAGCCCAACCGACTGGGTAGAGCCATATCAGGGCTATAACCGTTTCAAAACATATACAATACTTTAACAGGAAAAAAAAAAAGAAAAAAAAAAGGAAAATAAAATGTAGTGCACATATCAATGCATTCGCGCACATAATCTAAGGAGATGCCCCTGGCGCTGACCACTCCGTCCAATTTATCGCACAGGGAATTAAAAAACATACCTGAATACAAATTTAAACATAACTAATGACATTAAAACATACATAAAAACAGGCCTAAGTTACCTAAAACTGCTTCCGCATATCTCACTTCCCTAGAACCAAAAATGCACTTAATACATGTACCCAATCATCAATCCTAAGAGAAAGTATGTAAGACTTTAATCGAACACGTACAGGTGAATGGATCAGCAATGTAGAAAATGATAAGAAGAAATGACATAAAGCAAAGGAGGAAAGAAGAAACAAAGAGAGTGACAAAGAAAAGAGGATTCATACTGAAAGAGCACCTCCCCCCCCCCCCCACACAGGCATCCCCACGGGGGATAAGCCCTACCTACCGTCTCATCTGGTTGAGCTCCAGCAGCAGAGTGACAAAGACAGCCAGTGATGTCCACACCTCCAGCACCGCCCGTGTCACCTGTAAGGGCCCCTCGTACACAGTGGGGTCAGGGGTCATGGTGGACACCACGGCACAGAAACCCAGACAGAACTGGGTGAAGACGAACAGGGCACAGTTCACTCTGAGAACAGACCGACATGATGCACATATAACACTGAAACACTTTTCTCGGTCTGTTTTACTTTTTCCATTCGCTCCTATTATCGGGAGATGAAGTTCACACCTATTGTTGCCAGTGTGGAGTGTATCTGTCGCTCCATTTATGCAGCCCCACCGTGATCTTCCAGCTAGCTTCTAAGCCCGAACATCTGGTGTTGTAAGCTCGAAGGGCTGGCTCGTTGGGTGGCATTCTTGGTCAGGGGGGAGGGGGGGGGGTAAACCATTTGATCTGCTTTTGTGCGAGAGAGAGGGGAGGGGGATTGGGAGAGTGGGAGAGAGAGGGAGAGACAGACAGACAGACAGAGACAGAGAGACAGAGACAGAGAGACACACATACACACAGACAGACTGACACACAGACAGACAGAGACAATGAGAGAGAGAGACAGACAGAAGACAGAGGCAGAGAGACAGTGAGAGAGAGAGACAGACAGAAGACAGAGGCAGAGAGAAAGAGAGAGAGAGAGCAAACAGAAAACAAAACAAAAAAACCAAAATAACTGATCATAGTAACAGAAATATCTACAATTAATTGAAAGCAGAGCGTACTTCATCAAAGCTCTTCTGATCCTGTTGATAAGATCAAGAGTGATTTCTGCATTATATTCTTGTACTAGTAACCCTGAGTATAGTTGTTATCAAAGCATTTATATTTGGCTGATAATGCTTTTTCTTTGCATGTGTATAAACATGCTTAGACAAAAGAATGATAAAAAGTAGCGCCATCCTTTCTTTCTGTCTTCTTCTTCTTCTTCTTTTTCTTTATCTTCTTCTTCTTTTTTTTTCTTTTTCGTCTTCTTCTTCTTCTTCTTCTTCTTCTTCTTCCTTCTTCTTCTTCTTCTTCTTCTTCTTCTTCTTCTTCTTCGCATTCTTCTTCTTCTTCTTCTTCTTCTTTTTTCATCTTCTTCTTCTTCTTCTTCTTCTTCTTCTTCTTCTTCTTCTTCTTCTTCTTTTCTTCTTCTTCTTCTTCTTCTTCTTCTTCTTCTTCTTCTTCTTCTTCTTCTTCTTCTTCTTCTTCTTCTTCTTCTTCTTCTTCGCATTCTTCTTCTTCTTCTTCTTCTTCGCATTCTTCTTCTTCTTCTTCGCATTCTTCTTCTTCTTCTTCTTCGCATTCTTCTTCTTCTTCGCATTCTTCTTCTTCTTTTCGCATTCTTCTTCTTCTTCTTCTTTTTCTTCTTCTTCTTCTTCTTCTTCGCATTCTTCGCATTCTTCTTCTTCGCATTCTTCTTCTTCTTCGCATTCTTCTTCTTCTTCGCATTCTTCTTCTTCTTCTTCGCATTCTTCTTCTTCTTCGCATTCTTCTTCTTCTTCTTCGCATTCTTCTTCTTCTTCGCATTCTTCTTCTTCTTCTTCTTCTTCGCATTCTTCTTCTTCTTCTTCTTCTTCTTCTTCTTCTTCTTCTTCTTCTTCTTCTTCTTCTTCTTCTTCTTCGCATTCTTCTTCGCATTCTTCTTCTTCTTCTTCTTCTTCTTTTTTCATCTTCTTCTTCTTCTTCTCTTCTTCTTCTTCTTCTTCTTCTTCTTCTTCTTCTTCTTCTTTCTTCTTCTTCTTCTTCTTCTTCTTCTTCTTCTTCTTCTTCTTCGCTTCTTCTTCTTCTTCTTCTTCTTCTTCGCATTCTTCTTCTTCTTCTTCTTCTTCTTCGCATTTCTTCTTCTTCTTCTTCTTCTTCTTCGCATTCTTCTTCTTCTTCGCTTCTTCTTCTTCATTCTTCTTCTTCTTCTTCTTTTCTTCTTCTTCTTCTTCTTCTTCTTCGCATTCTTCTTTCTTCTTCTTCTTCGCTTCTTCTTCTTCTTCTGCATTCTTCTTCTTCTTCTTCTTCTTCTTCTTCTTTCTTCTTTCTTCTTCCCTTCTTCTTCTTCTTCCTTCTTCTTCTTCTTCTTCTTCTTCTTCTTCTTCTTCTTCGCATTCTTCTTCTTCTTTTCGCATTCTTCTTCTCTTCTTCCTTCTGCATCTTCTTCTTCTTCTTCTTCTTCTTCTTCTTCGCATTCTTCTTCTTCGCATTCTTCTTCTTCTTCGCATTCTTCTTCTTCTTCTTCTTCGCATTCTTCTTCTTCTTCGCATTCTTCTTCTTCTTCTTCTTCTTCGCATTCTCTTCTTCTTCGCATTCTTCTTCTTCGTCTTCTTCTTCGCATTCTTCTTCTTGCTTCTTCTTCGCATTCTTCTTCTTCTTCTTCGCATTCTTCTTCTTCCTTCTTCGCATTCCTTCTTCGCATTCTTCTTCTTCTTCTTCGCCTTCTTCTTCTTCTTCTTCGCATTCTTCTTCGCATTCTTCTTCTTCGCATTCTTCTTCGCATTCTTCCTTTTCTTCGCATTCTTCTTCTTCTTCTTCTTCTTCTTCGCATTCTTCTTCTTCTTCGCATTCTTC
>JAPXFY010002433.1:10000-12500 GCA_030674185.1 Monoplex corrugatus
TGAAAACAGATTTTAAATATTGTCGGAGGTGAAAACAGATTTTAAATATTGTCGGAAGTGAAAACAGATTTTAAATATTGTCGGAAGTGAAAACAGATTTTAAATATTGTCGGAAGTGAAAGATTTTACGTGTTGTCGGAAGTAAAAACAGATTTTCAGTATTGTCAGAAAATCCCTAAAAAATGCTGTTCACACACCTTCTTCAAAAAGTGTTAATTCTGGCACTTTCTTTTCATTGGTGTGGCCTTGATTTTGACACCTTCTCAACCAAACTTATTGTATTCGCGACTCCTCATCGATTTGCACATGAGCCCAAATTTGGTAAAGCTCCATCAAAACGCAGATAAGAAAATACTGTGAGAATGTTTATGTCACGCACACACACACGCACGCACGCACGCCGCACACACACACATGCACGCACGCACGCACGCACGCATGCATGCACGCACGCACGCACGCACGCACGCACACACACACACATACACACGCTGTCGATAAGAAACAATCTCCCTTTTTTGGAAAGGCAAAACAGTAAGCGCCAGGAGAGGGTACCGCACTAACAGAGCTGACCCTGGGAGAAGTTGGGATCTCTATCACCTCACTTCATAACCATCTCTCTGGTTATGTGAAAATCTTTACTTTACTTGATCATGAACAACACAGTTCCCTCAGCCTCTGACTTTCATCCCAAACAGTTTGGTGTTTAGGAGTTTGAAGCCTGCTCAAGAACAATTCACTGTATTCGTACAATTCCGTACGCCTCCACCCAATCTGCTGTCTGTTATCTTTCAGCCTTTTTCTCCTAATTTTTGTATTTGGTGTTTGTGATCTTACATAGACGCTTGACATGGCCGAAATGTGTGCCTGTCTTGTCTGATTGTACCAAATACCTGTTCTGATTCTATTTTCGAGAGTTTCTGGTTCCTGATTGCTTGAACGCGGGCGGTCACACTTGTTTTGGATTTCACCCTAAAGAGCAAAACATTCCACTCACCTTGTACCCTCCCTTTGAAATCAGATGCAGGGAGGATTTGGACATGGGGGCAAACTCAGGATGATCGGGAGTTCGTCCATTTTCGTCTGCTTCCAGCACGTTGTAGTATATCCTGACGTGACCACTTGTGCCAATTTCGTCAATCATGCAGTCCAAGATCGCCAGTACAGTTTGCTGCAAATCGTAAAATTCTAACATTTAAATGGTCACCATAGTTTACCGTCATTCAAGTTTGTTTGTTTGTTTTTGTTTTGGAGCTAGAACAGTTTTTGTAATGCGATGATGATGATGTCGATGAGAATGATAATCATGATGCTATGGAGTTCCATCTAGGATTGAGACTGTGTGACAGGGCTGCACTCTACGCTTGCTATCATAATATATCCTGGCGTTAACCAGGCCCGAGAGATACAGACACCTGCGCTACTGGTCAGAAGATTTGAACAACACCCTCAGTGACGCATCCGTGAAGTGGATGAGATCCGACTGTGTGGTCCCAGTCTTCCTAATGATCTCAAGGCACGCCCAGCTCTGGGTAGGAACCGGTTAGAGCGGAAGAATCCCACAATGATTTTTGAAGGGACCGATGAGTATTCGAACCCACAACCTTCCAGTCAGTAGTCCGTAGCGCTAACCACTACACCACGGCGACTGATGTCTCTTGTTTTCTTAATAGCGAGCTTATCTGCAATTTTTGATGAACCCACTGAATCTAAAAATCTCAACATAACTGTTGGCCCATCTTAATGCTCTGATCATTCTGGACCGGTGGTTTCACTTTTCCATGGGTCTCGTACCCCTCCCATTTCAAGACCTTGCCGGCGCATAGTGTTCCGTGGAGGCTCAAGGAGTCTGCCAGATAGCTGTTAGCAGATTGTGGTGGAGTGCGTATGGAATTGTCCGAACGCGATGGATCCCTCTTGAACAAACTCTAAACTAAAATAATGATAATGATAATAGTAAAAAAAAAAAAATATAAAAAAAGAGAAAAAGAGAAAAAAAGTCGCACGGGAGTGACATAGCAGAGATTCGACATTTCTTCACAAGCCGTGCGACATGGCAGAGATTCGACATTTCTTCACAAGCCGTGCGACATGGCAGAGATTCGACATTTCTTCACAAGGGATTGATTCATGTGTAGGGCCATGATAGCCAACGCCATGCAGCAGGGCACATGATGCTGCTGATGATAATGATGTTTCCCCCTTTTTGTTCTTTTATAACTTTGATGGACTAAAGAAATGCAGAGTGTCTAAATCATCAAAGATGTTCATCATATACGTATCGAAAAAGGTATGCCCTGAATACCTCAATATTTATTAAAGTATCAACAACAACAAAAAAGGTCAAGAATAATCAACAGTGGCTTACCTGCATGTTTTGCTTGATGAGGTCGTGTAGACTGAGGTCTGTTGGCTTATCACCATGCTTCAGGAACAGAGGACGAACTCTGTTAAAATAAACACCACATATATGTAGACCTCGTATCGATATCCTGAGAAT
>JAPXFY010002434.1:0-27388 GCA_030674185.1 Monoplex corrugatus
GTGTGTACAGAAATAACGACTGATCCCCACAGTGTGAATTGAAGCGAAGTGGTACGTTGTGTGCAGTATTTGTAAGAATCCCCTAAAGGGGCGGAGCTTGGCACCGGTAGTGGGTGCATTGTGTGCCGTATTTGTAAGAATCCCCTAAAGGGGCGGAGCTTAGCACAGGCAATGGGTACATTGTGTGCCGTATTTGTAAGAATCCTCTAAAGGGGCGTGGCTTAGCACAGGCAGTGGGTACATTGTGTGCCATATTTGTAAGAATCCCCTAAAGGGGCGGAGCTTGGCACCGGCAGTGGGTACATTATGTGCCGTATTTGTAAGAATCCCCTAAAGGGGCGGAGCTTAGCGCCTGGCGGTGCCGGGACTGCAGTGGTCTTGATTCCTGATAATGCTAGGGAGTGCTCATTTTATTTTGGAAGTCTCTACTGAATTTTTAGTTGATGCATTTTTAACTATTTGTGCATGTTTTGTCGCGCAATTTTGATGTAGTGTAGAATAGAACGTAGCACTAACTTCTAAACTAATTGCTAATTAATCTGACATCTGATTTGCACAGTTACAGGTTTTGTTCTCATTGGTGACAGTGGTTCCCGAACAGATGTTACTATAGCATGATGCAGGTCTTTTCTGTTTTTCTCCATATGCGTCCGTTTTCAGTCATCTGTGTGAGAAATTTTGTTCACAGAATTTTACCAGAAACAACTCTTTTGTTGCTGTGGGATCTGTAATGTGTGCAAAGGTCAGGAATTCTTTTTTAACCCTTTGACGTCCACACAGTGTCTGCTAAATGCAAAAACTCAATCCTTTTATTCCAAAACCCTAGCAGCAGAAAGATGGTGGATAAGGTGAGGCAATTAAAGGGTTAAAAAGTTTTTTTTTGTTTTGCTGGCAAAGTGGGCAGTGCAGGACGCTTGTTGACAGTGTGCAGGAATCAAATGGTTAATCATTCTCTTCCTAAGGAGTCGTCACCCAGCCTACTGCCCAAGGTCTAGCAGAGAGAGAAGACAGTCACCACCCAGCCCACTACCCAAGGTCTAGCACAGAGAGAAGACAATCACCACCCAGCCCACTATCCAAAGTCTAGCAGAGAGAGAAGACAGTCACCACCCAGCCCACTACCAAGGTCTAGCAGAGAGAGAAGACAGTCACCACCCAGCCCACTACCCAAAGTCTAGCAGAGAGAGAAGACCGTCACCACCCAGCCCACTACCCAAGGTCTAGCACAGAGAGAAGCAACATGGATGTGGTGGACGTTTATGGAATTTGATACAATTGTCCTTATCAGTTCACAGTGCAGTTTCTGGTTCTGAGATGTTTGTATGTTATACAGGTATGAAACTGTTAACTTCTGAAAACTCGTGTGTACTAATCATTGGAAAGATTCAGTTCATCATTGAAGAGAGAGAGAGAGAGAGAGAGAGAGAGAGAGAGAGAGAGAGAGAGACTGTGCTCTGTGTGCTCTCTCTCTCTCTCTCTGTGAGTGTGTGTGTGTGTGTGTGTGTGTGCTGGAGAAACCTGGCGGCAGTCTTTTAGAGCAGCAACGCAGTGACTCTTTCTTAACTGGGTCAGTCGACAAAAAGAGAAGACGAAGAAGAAAAAGGAATACAAGTGACGGTTTTACAATATAGAGAGGTACCCCCAAACCACTGTAATAATGTAAAGAGACCCGAAAGTACTGACATGCATATCAAAGAAATCCTGTAAAAAAAAGGCATAACACACAACAGAATAAAAAAGTTGATTTATTACATAATGGAACTTCAAAATACTGGTTTTATAGCACACAAAGGATCCCCCCAAATGACTGGTTTATAACACACCAAACGAAACCCCAAAGAGCATTTCATAACACAAACAACCCCCAAAGACTTGTTTATAACACAACAGTACTTAAAAAGACTGATGTATAACACACAAAGGAATACCAAAAGGCTGGTGGTTTATAATACTAAAAAAATTACCCCAAAGACTGGTTTGTAACACAAAAAGGGAGAAAAAAAGACTGCTTTTAATAAACGAAACAAGCCCAAAGGCTTTTTTTTATATAAGAAAAAAAACAACTGGTTTATAACCCAAACGAACCCCCAAAGACTAGTTTCAAACACACAAACGAACCCAAAAGGCCTTGTTTACGAGGTATAATACAAAGCAACCCCCACCCCCACCCCAAATTGGTTTACCACACAGAAAGGAAACCCCCAAAGGATTGGTTTATAATACACAAAGGAACCTTAAAACATGTACAGTTGAAACCCCACAAGACTGATAGCATTCGAAGGAACCCAAAAGTTTTTTTTAACCCGAACGGTTTTTTTTGGACCCCCCCCCCCTCTAAAATTGGTTTACAAAACAGAAAGGAAACCCCCCAAAGGATTGGTTTATAACACACAAAGAAACCTTAAAACATGTATGGTTGAAACCCTGCAAGACTGGTAGCATTCGAAGGAACTCAAAAGTTGTTTGTTTGTTTTTTTAACCCAAAAGGTTGTTTTGGATCCCAGCCCCCGCCAGAATTGGTTTGCAACACAGAAAGGAACCCGCCATGGGACTGGTATATAACACACAAAGGAACTTTAAAAATGTATGGCATGTATGGTTGAAACCCCACAATACTGGAAGCATTCGAAGGAACCCACAGGTTGTTTTTTAACCCAAAAGGTTTTTTGGAACCCCCTCCCCACAAATTGGTTTACAACACAGAAAGGAACCTCCCATGGGACTGGTTTATAACACACAAAGGAACCTTAAAACGTGCATGGTTGAAACCCCAAAAGACTGGTAGCATTTGAAGGAACTCAAAAAAGTTGGGGTGGGGGGGGGGGCGGTTCGTTAATCCAAAAGATCTTTTGGGACACCCTCCCCCCTCCAGAATTGGTTTACAACACAGAAAGGAACCCCCCAAAGAACTGGTTTATAACACACAAAGGAACCTTAACACGTGTATGGCATGTACGGTTGAAACCCGACAAGACTGATAGCATTCGAAGGAACACAAACGTTTTTTTTGTAAACAACCCCCTCCTCACAAATTGGTTTACACCACTGAAAGGAACCTCCCATGGGACTAGTTTTTAACACACAAAGGAACCTTAAAACGTGCATGGTTGAAACCCCACAAGACTGGTAGCATTTGAAGTTGGGGCGTTTTTTAACCCAAAAGATTTTTTGAGACCACCCCCCCCCCCCTCCAGAATTGGTTTACAACACAGAAAGGAAACCCCCAAAGGACTGGTTTATAACACACAAAGGAACTTTAAAACATGTATGGCATGTACGGTTGAAACCCCACAAGACTGGAAGCATTCGAAGGAACCCAAAGGATTTTTTTTAACCCCCAGCATCCTAAAGGTTTTTCTTTCCAGTTATTTACAGAAGATTGTGTCGTAACATACTTTCGAACCTCAGAAATGTGCGCTATTATACCAAGAAAAGCGTGTATGTTTAAGGAAGCCACAAAAGCCTGTTTATGTTTAGTAGCGTAAACAGGAACTTCATGATGTGAAATCCGAAGCAAACGTGATTACCCACATTCAAGCAAACAGGAACCTGAAAAAACACGAAAAAAAGAATCAGAACGCGTGTTTAACCCTTTGACTCCCGCATCCTGTCCACCAGCAGCCTACATTGTCAACCATGCTAGCAAAGCAAAAACTTAACCCTTTGACTCCCCACCCTGTCTGCCAGCTTCCTGCAGGCAGCTGATGGATAGGGTGAGGGAGTCGTAGTTTAAGTTTTTGCAGTTTGGTAATAGGGTGCGGGAGTCAAAGGGTTAATTTTAACCAGACAAGACAGGCAGAAATTTTCGGCCAACCCCTTGTCAAGCGTAAGATTTTGGGCAAATTTTCGGCCAACTGGCCTTGTCAAGTGTAAGATTTTTGCGCATATTTTCGGGCCAATTGGGCTTTGTTAAGCGTATATCTTACGATTGACAAGGGCCGTTGGCCAAAAATTTGCACTCATCTAGTCGGTTATATCAAATACGCGTGTGTGATTTTTTTTGCGTGTTTTTTTTTCTGGTTAAAGATGTGAAGTAAGAAATAAACATACACTAGAAACAACAAATGTCCCAGAAAAAACACGAAAAAAGAATAAGAATACGAATTTAAAACAAGGAGACAAGACAGCGCAAATTTTCGGCCAACCGGCATAAGATCACAAACGTAAGATCACAAACAAACAAACACCAGATACAAAGCTTAGGAGAAAAAGACTGAAACTTCCCTGCTGCTTTGTCCAGTGAGGAGAAAAAGACTGAAACTTCCCTGCTGCTCTGTCCAGTGTTCTCACTCTGGACAGAGCATGAAGGAAGTTTCAGTCTTTCTCCTAATTTTTGTATCTGTGTTTGCTTGTTTGTGATCTTACGCTTAACAAAGGCCAGTTGGCCGAAAATTTGTGCCTGTATTGTCTTGTTGTATGAAATACGCGTTCTTATTCTTTCTTCTTCGTTTTTTTTTTCTAGTTCCTGTTTGCTTGAATGCAGGCAGTCACACTTGTTTTGGATTTCAACAAAAGACCGTTCCAAACCTATAACATCATCATTTGTGGAGTTCTGCGCAGAACGCGTAGTTGCAGCCAGATATTGGCTTCAACTTGTACACAAAATAGTTGCCACAACTGCGTACGGTAATCGGAGTTTGCTCGTCGCAGCAGTTCCCGTTCCAGTGACCACATGCACGTGCAGCCGTTTCCTGCCCTGGCTTGGCAAAGATTGACCTTGCAGATCCAACCACAGGGTTCGGCGGTTTGACATCTGTATCTCTGTGACAGAGAAAGTAAGGATGATGTTAGGATAACATAGTCCTTCAGGAAGTGGACGAAATATGAGTCAGACCCGTGTGCCTTTTGGCTGTTCACGCTAAAGATCCACGGCAGTTGAAAATCGTGAAGAGCAGGGTATTGCCCAGCTGCCTTGGTAAAAAAGCATTGAAGAGATATATTGATTTCCCAGGTCCCACCCTTTGAAGATCAATAAGCCTTCTTGCTTTTCTGAAGTCTTGGTGAAAAAAAGTGTGAATATGAATTTGAAGCAAGAGAGAGGCGATGGGCCCTGCCCTCGTGGTGCTGGCTCTGGGAAAAGTTGAGGTCTCTGCCACCTCACTTCCCTACGATCCCAGGGTTATGGAAGTATCTAGGTAGGACCTCAGGACCAGGCCAGCTCGTGGGTTTATGTGCAGGCTTAAGGCTTGTGCCATGATCATTCTGGATCTCCTCCATCACACGGCACATGTGACGTTAGTGCTATGGAATTCATTCCGAGCGCGGAGACGTCATCTTGAGAAACTGAAACTGAAACTGAAAGTGAAACTAGGATAACGTTGTAATAAAAGGGAAAAGACCATAAAAACATACAATGGTAAAATAAGCATAAATATATATATACATACATTTTTTGTGGTTACAATGGATTTTACCATGTGATGAAACTCAGGCTGCTCTTCCCATTGAGTGGCATCGCCGCATGCAGCGCCACCTATTTTTTTTGTAGACGGACTTCAGAATAACAAGAAGGCCAACTGGCCTTCAAGAGGATGGACCTGGAAATGAACCCTCCCCCCAATTTTTATGCCAGGCAACCAGACGAATGTCCTGTTCTTCACAATTTTTAACTGCCATGGATTTTTTAGCATGCTCAACCGAGCACACGTCCGACTGCAACGACGATGGTCATTGATAAACAAGATAGTCAAGGCCGTACTAACGTTCTCTTTTTTAACATTATTAAAGAAGTTAAAGAGCATCTGGATTGTAAACTTCTCATGATCACTGTGACCTGGAAGAAACGTCACATAAAATAATAAAAATTCTCAAGGTCTCTATGACATTGAAGAAGCATGAGGTGAAATAGAGTTTTCAAGGTCACTTTAACTTAAGAAGCATGAGATAAAATTAAAGAAAAAACTGACCAGTCGCAGTGGTATAGTGGTTAACGCAACAACTACCGATTGGAAAGTTGAGGTTCGAATCTCCATCAGTAACAAAAACATGGTGGATTTTTCAGCTCTAACCGACTCCCACCCAATTGGGGGTGCTATGCTCATTGGGAAACGGACCACACGGTCCAGTCCCATCCACTTCACGAGGGTTTGTTCAAATCTTCTACCAACACCACAGATGCTTATCTCTCAGGGCCCGGTCAATGCCAGGATATATTTTGATAGTGTAGAGTACAGCCCTTTTCACCATAAACAATCCTATGGACCCCCCACACATCATAATTACATCCTCATCGATTTCATCTTCATCCCATTGAAAAAAAAAAAAAAACCCCCAAAAAAGGGGGTTTAAAAAAGGGGGAAAAAAAAAGGGGTAGCACAAAGAAAACCTCCTATGAAAAAGATCCTAAAAAAATTTTTTTTTTTAAAAACTAAAAAAAGGGAAAACCTCCCTGAAAAAATTTTCAAAAAAGGGAAAAAAAAAAAAATGTGGAAAAAAGGGGAAAACCCCCCCCCCCCCCCCCCGGGTTTTTAATTTTTTTTAAAAAAATAAACAACAAACAAACAAAAAAAACAAAAAAAACAAAAAAACAAAAACCAAAAACTGAAAAAAGGGAAATTTGACAACACGACAACAATTTAACATGGCCTTTTTCCCAAAAAAAAGAAACTTTCACAAAAACCCCCCATCAAATGCATTTTGTCGGGACATCCCCCACTTATCGGGAAAATTTTTTAAAAAACTACCCTTTAAAACCGACTCCCCCCGGGTCCCCTTGAAAAATTTTTTTAAAAAGAAAAAACGTCATTTCACAAACCCAGATCACTTTTTCCAACCAACCCCAAACCAACCCCAAAAACTTTTAAAAACCCGGGTTGGGCCCAAACCAATTCCCCCCAAAAAACCATTCAACAAAAATTTTTCCCCAAACCCCCCCCGAAAAAACCCACTTTTTTTTTGGGGCAGCGGGGGGGTATCAAAAACTTGTACCTTTTCAAAAAACATCCCAGGGGGTTGAAAGGGTTTTTGTCGCATAATACTTCACCATTTTTTCCACTGCTCAAATCATCTCAGAACATGGGGGGGCCCTTGGATTGAAAAATATCCCAAGGGCTGTTAAAAAAAAACACTACATTCAAAAAAAAAAAAAAAAAACAACAACAAACAAACAAACAAAAAACAAAACAAACAAAAACTTAAATTTTCCTTTTTTTTGACCCAAAACACCACAAAACGCTAAAAATGTTCTGGAATACGCCTTTTTTTTGTTTTGATACCATATACTTTATACTCATAATGAAATGTAATCAGCAACATTTTTCCCTTTTTTAAATTTTTTTTTTGGTTTTGGGATGGGGGGGAAGGGGGGGGGTTGGTGAGGGGTTTTTGGGGGTGGAGGGGGTGGGTGGAGGGGTAAGGGGGAAAAGGGGGGGGGGTTGGAAGGGGGTGGTGTTTGGGGTTTTGGGGGGGGGGGTTTTTATAGGGGGGGGGAAAAAGGGGGGTTTGGTTTTTGGGGGGTAAAAGGGGAAATGGGGTGGGGGGGGGGAGAGGGGGTGGGGGGAGGGGGTTAGGGGGTTTGTTTTTTTTGGGGGTTTGATTTGAAAAAAAGGGGGATGGTGGGGTGAGGGTGAGGGTATTTTTTGTTTTTTTGGGGGGGTTTGGGGGGAGGTGGTGGCCTTTGGGGGGGGGGGTTGGGGGTGGGGGGGGGAAATGGGGTGGGGATGGGGTAATGTTGGGGGGGTTGGGGGGGGGTTTTGGGGGCGTGAGGGTATTTTTTTTGGGGGTGTGGGTGGGGGGGAAATTGGGGGGTGTCAACAAAACTTTTTTACTTTTTTTAACCCTGAACTTCCCCCCGGTGTTGTTTGGTTTAGAGGGTTTTTTTGGGTTTTTTTTTTTGGGGGTTTTTTTTTTTTTTCTTTTTTGTCAAAAATTTTTAATTTCCCGTACATTGTTAAAACACCCCAACCCCCCCACACCACACCACACACACACAACCCACACACACACCCCACCCACCACAACACCAACACACCACGCACATACACCCACAAAAATTTTATATGTGTTTTTTGTGTTTTGGGTCACCCTATCTGTTCTAATATTTTTTAAAAAAAATTAATCCACACATCACACCCCCTTTTTCCCTTTCCCCGTTGCACATTACCCATCTTCCTATCTCTTGTTCCTCAAGCTCCCCCCTCCACCTCCTGCTTCGTCACCCACAAGCCACTAGCATTTTTCCCCGGGGGTACCGGTCCTTTTTCCCTCCACTTTCACTTTTTGCCAGTCCCAAAACCCCCCCCCAAAATTTTTTAAGCCTAAAAAATATTCCTTTTTTTCCTAATCTTCCCCAATACTTCGGGGCTGCCCCACAAACTGTCTCGTTTGGTTTTTTTTGCTGTCCTGGAACTCTTTAACATTCTTTTTAAAAACCCCATCTCGCTCCTCAATTTTTGTCTGGCTTTTTTTTTGATTTCCCCCCCTCACATCCTAAAACATTTTGGTTCCCCATACAACATTAAAAAATCTCCTCCTATGTTAATTAAGGGGGTTTGTTTAAAAATTACTTGCACTTCTTGAATCGGGTTTTTTTGGGGGGATTCTGCCCTTTTTTCCCATGTGCATCTCTTCTTTTGAAATATATAAAATATTTTCCACATAACCACACATACCAACACAGTTTTAAAACCCCTAAACTATACACCCCACTCCACACAGCACACACACGCACACACACCACAAAAACCCCACACACACAAACAATTTTCACACACACAAACAAAAACCCCCAACACACAAAAAAACACACACACACACCCCCCCAAAAAAACACACACCACACACCAAAAACACACACAACAAAAAACACCACCAAAAAAAACCAAAACCACCACAGGGGGGGGAGATTCGGGGGTTTTGGGGTTTTGCCCACCGGCCATGGGGGTTCTATGCCCCTTTCGCTTCCGCAATCTGTGCACTTCCCCAAGTCGTCCCAAACTCACTTTCCAAAGTTTTTTTTCATCTTTTTAAAAATACAAACCGGAATCAAAAACAAATTTTTTTCACTTTTTGCGGGGCCACACACCCTTACTGACTTTAAAAAAAATACATTCTTTTAAATCAAAACAATCAATGGGAAAAGGAAAGACGAATTCTTTGGGATCAAAATGATCATCGGAAAATATTAACGATAAACACAAATAGAAACCCCCAAAAAAAAAAAAAAAAAAACACCTATTTAAAAACAAACCAAAAAAACAGGGCCCTTTTTTCCCGGGGCCCAAAGGGGCCCTTTTTCAATCGTAAGATCAAAAACAAACCAAAAACCGAAAACATACAAAAGGGGAAAAAAAAACTGAATAACCCCCCGGGAAAAATTTTAGTAATTTTTTTCCAAATTTTTTATTTTGGGGGTTTGTTTTTTCGCCCATTGGGGGGTGGGTTTTGGGTTTTAAACCTTATTAAAACCGCAAAAATCACTGGGGGAAATTTTGATCCCTCGCCAGATCTACGCTTATGATGGGCTCGTGGGAAGGGGGAAACCCCCAGCGCCAAAAACCCCTTTTTCCCTTAAAATTTCCCATAAAGCCATCTTTTTCCAATCTTCTTTTTTAAAAAATCTTTTTTTTCACCCCTGTTTTTGTTGTTTTTTGGGGGGTGTTTGGGTGGTTTGTGTTGTTTGTGTGTTTTTTTGGTGTTGTGGTTTTGGTTGGTGGTATTAGGGTTTTGGTTGGTTGTTATGTAGTATGTAGTGTTTTTGCCAC
Source organism: Monoplex corrugatus (assembly GCA_030674185.1). NCBI lineage: Eukaryota > Metazoa > Mollusca > Gastropoda > Littorinimorpha > Ranellidae > Monoplex > Monoplex corrugatus. The sequence goes on from JAPXFY010002434.1 coordinate 9,702, forward strand.
ATTTTGAAATGTGTCGCCACCGTGTGGTGCCCTTTTGTTATGTTTTTTGGTAAAACCCCCCGCTTGGTGTTAAAATTTCTGTTTTTTTTGTTATTAAGTGTTTGGGGGTGGTTCAAAATGTTTTGCGTATTTTGTGTTTTGGGCATCATTTTTTGTGTTTTTTTACCCATATTATGTTTTTCCGCCCGCGAGTGTGTTTTTTTTAACAACATCTATATCGTTTTTTTGGTCGATTTCCACCCCCCCCCTTTTTTTTTTTTTTTTTGTTTTTTTTTTTTTTTTGTGTGTCAAAAAACCGCACTAAAAACCCTTTTTTCCCCACCCCTTTGCCCAAAACTTCGCCGTTCCCGTCCTTTCCCACGTTCCCCGGGCCCCCCAAACTGACCCCCTTTTAAAAATTTTTTCTTTTCCCCCCGCCAACGTGTTTTATTGTTTTTACACAGACGCCTCGTTTGGGGGCCTCGTCCACTACAGGGGAAACTGTGGGGGGAAACTTGGGGGGCCCCCGCCATGTTGTCGAAAACAACACCGGGGGAAAAACGGGGGGGGTGCGGGGGAGTTGCCTCCCCTGACGGGGCCCTGGTGGGGGCGGGGAAAAGGGGTTTAAATTTTTCGGGAACCCCGTGCGGTTTTGTTTTCCCTCTGGGCCTCCCTTTAAAACACAAAAATAAGACAAAAAGACACAATGAACCAAGAAAAACCAAAAAAACCCCCAAACCCAAAACCCCCCTGCCCCTTTCCCCCAAAAAATTTTTCACTAACATAAAATGCCCTCTGGGATTTGGGAAAAGGGTCCTCCATATTTTCTTTCCCCTTTTCGTTTTAATACACTTCCACCCCTCGCCCCCACCCCAAAAAATCCTTTTTAAAATTTTCCCCCGGGGTCTACCGGGGGTTTTCTTTTTCCCCCCCCTTTTTTTGTGTGCCCAAAGGGGTCAAATTTCCCCCCCTTTCCCCCTTTTTAAAAAGGCCAAAAATGCTGCTTGTCTTTTTCCCAATCTTCTTAAAAAGAAACTTTTTAATTTTTTTCCCTCAAGACGGGGGCCGGGTTTTTTTTTTGTTTCCCCTTTAACCTCCCAAAATTTTTTCTTAAAAAAAAACCCCATTTTGGCCGGGCCCCAAAAAATTTTTTCCCAACCAACAAGAAAATTTTCCCCACCCCGCCCTTTAAAAATCCATCCAAACCCTCCCCATCCTCTTCCACTATCACCATCCCCCCCCCCCCAACAGGGAAAGGGGGGCCACCAACAACGGCCACTCCCCCCCAAACCACCCAAAAACCAAAAAAGAAAAAAAGCAAGCAACAAGCAACCAACAAGCAAGCAAGCAAGCAAGAAAAAAACCCCAAGCAACCAAACCTAATGAGGTTGTTTTTAAAAGGGCCCCAGCTTCTTTTAAACCTTTTAAAACCCCCCCCCTGTCCACGCACCCCCCTTTCCCCAAACCTGCTAGCAAAGAAAAAAACCAACCCTCTGACCGATCACCCTATCCACCACTTCCCAAACTGTGGATCGGGGGGGAGGGGTTTTTTTTTTATCATTTGGGGATAGGGGGGAGTCAAAGGTTTAAAGGGTTTTTTAAAAAAAAAAACTATTCCATCGGGGCCATATCCCACTTGGTTTTTAAAGGGGATAGGATTTCTGTCACTATGACTGGTTTGGGACGAAGGTTATTTGACACACGTATTTTTTTTTTTTGTTTTTTTTAAAAAATTTTGTTCTTTTTTTCCCGATTTTTTTGGGTTTTTCGGGGGTTTTTTTTTGGGGGTTTTTTTTTGTTTAATTTTTTTGTTTTGGGCGGGGAAAAAGAAAAAAATCGCAAAAAAAAAAATTTTTTCATAATTAAAAAGGAAAAAAAATTTTTGTTTTTTCAAAAGACATCAGTCATCAGACAGACAACAGACAAAAAAAACGATACCAGCCAGCCAGGCCACCACCCCAAAATCATCCCGCACATCATCAGCCCCCCCCACCCAACAGCCAGACAACATACAAAAGGGGGGGCCCAAAAGGGAACTTTTTTACACATATGTTCTCAATATATAACATTAAAAAAAAAACAACAAAAATATAACTCTACACAAACAAAACACCCCACCAACACCCAAAAAAACACCACACACACACACACACAAAACACACACAAAAAACACATTGTACCCAAAATCAATAAAACCCCGTATAAAAAACAACAAATAACATGAAAAATTTTTAAATCACAGCCCATCTACTCCGGGGCGGGGCCCACGACTAATGCCAAAAGCCAACATCCGCCATTCCTGATGCGACTCACCCCCCTTTCCCCGGGCCCCCTTTTTGCCGCCCTTTTTTCCCCCTTCTATCATCACCCTCGAAAAACACACAATCACACAACACACTTTCAGCACACCACAACTACCATACAAGTACACCCTTTTTTCAAGACTAAAACCCCCAACACACACTACACCTCATACACAAAACACCATACACATACACACACACATACACACACACAAGGGGTGTTTGTTCAAGCAAGCAAACACCCCCAAGTACACACGCACACACAAACCAAAACACACACAGAAAAACACACATACTACCAACACACACACACACACAAAAACCCCAAGGGGGGTTTTGCTTTTCCCCCCCAAACAAACCCAAAAACACCCCCCACAAGCATGCCACGCGTGCAACCCCCAAAAACCCGCACACACCCCACCACGCATGCCGCGCAACCCCACAACATTTAAGCACAAACACATACAAGCCACACACATCACCACCACTCCACACACCACATACACCACATACACACACACAAAATCCAACACACACACACACACAAACACACACACATACACACACCCCCCAAACCAATTTTTTCCCCCCCCCCCGTAATAACCAAATCCCCGGGAAGATGGAAACCCCCCCTTTTTTGTCCCTTGATCCCCCAAAGGGGTTTTTAAAGTCCCCCCCCCAGGGCACGACACCACCCCCTTTTTGTGGGGCTGACGCGTGCATGAACCCCACGAGGCAACAATTTTTCCCCTGAACCACCGTGGCCCCATAGGGGGAAAATGCCCATCGTGCCCTGCACTTTTACTACTTTTTTCCTTTTCCTTTATCGGGGAATTTTTTTTACAAAATTTTTGGGGTTTTTAAGGGGGGAGGCACAAAAAGGGACGATTGACAAGAAAGATTGGGAAAAAAACACACATTATGGGCCCAAATTTTAAAAGGGGGTTTTTCATTCACCGAAAGCGGGGGAAAAAAAAAGCACCAGGTAACCAGGAAAACATTGGACGGGGGCAGTTTTGAACTGAAAGGTGGAAATTCTTGGCCCCAAGGGGGGAAAAAAATATGGAGACCACGTCGCCAAAAGCCATTGGGGAAGCACATGAGATGAGAGGGTATTCATCAAGCGAAGTCCTCTTAAAAAACATAGGGGCTGGAAAAAAATTCGCCCGGGCCCGTTCCTTGGGGCCTTTTGGGGGGAAAGGGTTTTGGGGGGAAACCCCCCCCAGAAAATCCCGCACCCCCTACTCTAAAGGGCATTTTTCCACGACCTGCTTTTTTTTTGGGCAATTTTATGCAAATTTCCAACACTTTTTTACTGCTGGTCCCTATGAAAACGCTGACTTTAAATTTTTTGCCCGGACTTTGGGGGAGGGGGGGGAAATTTCTTACTCCACAAACAACATAAAAACTATGGGGGTCACCACTCCAACCCCAGTACTCCGGTTACGTCGTTTTACATGCAAAGGGTTTTTTGGGGGTTGAATCCCGGGGGGGGCTAAATTTTCTGCCTTTTTCCTTTTTTCCCCTTAACATCTTTTGTTCTGGGGGGTCATAGAATTTTGATACCCCCTTCCCTTTCTTCCCATCTTAACATCAAATTTTTGTTCCCCGGGTGTCATAAAAGGGCAATAAAGTCCCCCCTTCTCCCCTTCCCGGGGAAGGGGTTTTTTGTCGGGGCCCCCTCACCTGAGGGGCGACGTAAAAACTAAAAAAAACCCAAACAAAAACCCCCAAAACCCCCCCCACAACATTAATCCCCCCCCTAGGAACAAATAAAGGGGCCCCCGGGGGTTTTTTGACCACATATCAAATAGATATACCGGATTTGAACCCAATTTGGGGGGGCGATGGTTTTTTTGGATACACGTTGGAGTTTCCCCGGTTCGATCCTTTTCTCAGGGCCCGGGTTGGGGTTGGGGGAAAAAAGGGGGGGGAATTTTTTTTTTCCCCCCCCCCCTCGGGCCCCAAAATTTTTAAACCTGCCCTGTCTAAACCCCCCGTGGGTTGGACTTGATCTGTATGCAAATATCATTCTTTTTACCGTCACGACATTTTTTTTTTTTTAAAGACACGCAAAAAACCCCCCAGGTTCCCTTTTTTTCTCACCCTTTTTTTTTCCCCCCCCCCTTTTTTTTGCGCCCCCTTAATGGGGGACAGGGGGCTCTAAAACCTTTTTTTTCATAATAATTCTTTTCAACCAAACCCCCAAAACAGACACCCGGGGGCTGGGGGAAAAAAATTTTGGGTCAAAAACCCAATGACGCATCCCTGAGGGGGGTGAGACCGACTGCGTGGCCCAGTCTTTTCCCCAAAAACCCCTACACGCCCAACTCTGGGGTTTTGGTTTTTAAAACAAATAAAATTTCCCCCAATGAATTTTGAATATGGGGGGGGGTTTTTCCCCCTTCCAAACCCTTGGGCCTTTTTTTAAAACCCACACAACGGGGGTTTGCGACTCATTCATTGGGTGGTGGGGGGGGCATCCCTCACTGTCCCCCCAACCCCCCTTTTGTCAAAGATTTCACTTCTGGGGGCTTCGCCAAAACCGGGGGTGTTCTCTACATAGGAAATTTTTAAACTTCCTTTCGTCCTCTTCCCTCCATTTTGCCCTGGGGCCCCCGTCTCATTACATGGGGCCCCAATTTTCATACAGTCCAAAAAAATATTTCCTTTTTCCCCCCCAGGCCAAAAAAAAAGTTTTTTTTTTTGTTCTTTCCAGAATGGGTTTGGTTTTGAAACAAAAGAAAACCCTAAAGATCCTGCACAATCAAAAACCGTGGTTATGGGGAAAAAAAAAACACCCAGTATGTAAATCCACAAAAAAACAAAACTTGCAACATTCATGAATATGATCACCCCTAACTTTTATTACCCCCCCCCCCCCCCCCCCCCCGGGGTCTTTTCTTATAAAATACACCACCTTTTTTAAAAAACGTCAAAAATTTCCTCTTTTTCTCTCCTCCTTTTTTTCTTTTTTCCTCCTTTCTTTCTTTCTTCCCCCCATTTTTCCGGGTTTCTTCCATTCACTGTAGTTACGATTAAAAAAATAAGGGACTTTTTTTTAGGGTTGACAAAATTTGGGAAAATTTTAAATGCATTTTTGGCTGAAAGGGAGTGAAAAAAGGGACAAAATTTTAGGGGGTCAAACCCGTTTTTGTATCGTTTTTTTGGGGGCCCTAAATTTTGCTTTAATTTGTTTTCGGGTTTGGGTTTTTTTTTTAAAACCCCCCCCGGGGTAATTTGGGGGGGAAGGTCAACGCCGGGGGGCTCCTTTTAAAAATTAAAAAGGGGTTTAAAAATTTTTACATTTAATTTTTTTTCTTTTTGGTTTTTTTTTTTTGTCAAATTGTATGTTTTAAGTGTTTGGCCCTGAAAATTTTTGGGGCGCAGTCGGGGGCTTAAACAAAAAATAACAACAACGAACTTCAGCTGGAGCTCTCCCCAAAATTACCCAAAAATTCTATTTTGTTTTAAAGCGCAATGAGCGAATTAGTTTTTGGAAAAAAACCCCCAAAAAAAATTTCTTCATGTATATTCCTATTGAAAGAGCCCCCCCCCCAAAACCCCCCCCCCCCCCTTCCCCACCCCCTACCCCCATAAAACCCTCACTACACAAATTTAACATTTAACCCTTTTGACTCCCGCCCCCCCCACCACCAACTCAAAAACAACCAAACCCCCCCCGCGGGGGAAAAGGGGAGGGGCAAAGGGGTTTAAAATTTTGCTTTCTACAGGGGGTTTAAACCCGCGGGTCTGGGACATTTGGGGGGAAAGGGGAAAAAAAAGGGGGGTTTTTAAAAAAGCCTACCTTTACCCACGGAGTTGGGGGTGACCCTTTCCCGAGCAGCGAAAAAATGTCATCTGAAAAAGTTTCCCACTTTACAACCATAGACAATACCCCTTTACATTAAAAAAAAACCCCCGTAACCCCAGCTCACGCATACACACACACACACACACACACCCCACACCACACCCCCACACACAACAACACACAAACCCCCCAACACGCACCTTAAAGATTAATGTCCAAAAGTTCACAACCCCACACACAAACCCACGACGCACGCACCACCATGCGCCGCGCCCCCGTAAAAACAAAAACACACTTTTTACTTTTTAAAGCCAAAATTCACAACACACGCAAAAACACAAAACACACATACACACACACCACACACACACACAAAACACACACACATATATATACAACACACACACACTCCTCTCTCTTACAGGTTTTAAAAACCAAAAATTCTCAAAAAAAACTTACTAAAGTATTAGTTTTTAAACCCCCGACAGCACTGGTTTTTTTCCTGGGGGCTTTTTTCTTTCTCTCTTTTTATTAAATCTTTGGGGTTTTTTCCTTTTTTCTGTCTGGGTTCTGTTTTGTCTCTGTCTCCCCCCCCCCCCTTTTTCTCGGGCTCCCCCCTCTCCTCCTTACCCGACCAAAAAACCCCGAGAAGACCAATTTCAAAATAGTTTTTTTCCCCCTTTGTTTCAAAAAAGGGGACCCAAATTTATCCCACATATTCAAATTTAAACAAAAACAAAACCCAACAAAAAAACAAAAAAAAAAAAAAAAAAACACCAACAGGGGAAAAAACAATTTACTCTCCTCTCCTCCCTCCCCTTTCCCCCCTCTCTCTCCCCCCCTCCTTCTTCTCTTTTTCCCCCTTTTGCTTTCCTCCCTTTTTCTTTTTTTTCTTTTTTTTTTTTCCAGTTTCTTTTTTTTGGTTTTTTTTCTTTCCTCTTCTCATTTTCGATAGTCCCCGCTTTTTTTGGGGGGGTTTTTTTTTTTTCATGAGACGTTTTCAAATGACACTATCAATTTTGACAAAAGGGATAACCAAAAAGGGGTTTTTTAATTTTTTTTAAGGGGGGTTTTTTCCCGGGGGTTAAATTTTTCTCACCTTTTTTTTTGTCCCATTTTCTACGCCCCTTTTTTAAAGGGGCCCCAGAAAACTGGGACAGTTTTATAATTTTGATAATAGAGGGTCGATGAGGGTATATTCATAAAAAAAATAGGTTTTTTAGGATTGAACGGGGTTGACAGGGGGACTCTTCTTTTTTTCATAAATACCTGGGTTAACCAGCCCCAAGAACGGGGGCCTGCAGGGGGGGCGGGGAAAATTTTAAACAAAAAACCCCCAATATGCATCCGGAATGGATAACTTGACCCTGTGGGGGCCCTCTTCCCAAAAACCCCTAAGCAAAAACCCCAAATCGGAGGAAACAAAAATTTTTAAAAGGGGGAAAAACCCCAATAATTTTTTTGGGGCTGGTGGGGGGGTTTAACCCACAACTTTTCCGTCATATCCTTTTTTTTAAAACCACTACACCATGGCACTGTGCATACCAAAAGGGGTTTTTCAGGGGGAACATCCCTAAAAAAAACCCCCAAAATTTATAAACCATCAGAGTTTTGAAAACATTACAAACCTTTAAAAAAATTTTAGAAAACCCCACTTTTATCTACAATCCTCGGGTTTACCTCCCCCCCCCCACTTCCACCTGGCAGTAAAAAAGGGGGAATTTTTTTTCCCCCCCCCAGGTTTTCCTTTATTTCGACCTCCCCCTTTAAATTTTTACAAAATGAGAATTTTAACTTTTAAAAATCTGTCAAAGTTTTTAAGTCCCTTCAAAGGCTGGTTTTTTGGGGAAGGGGAAAAAACCCCCCCCTCCCACCCCCAAGACAATTTTGCAACTCCCCCCATACCGCCCCCCCTTTGGGGGGGAAAAAACGTGCATACTGCTTTGAGAAATAAAAACAAAAATTGGCGCAAAAACAAAGAACAAAGAAAAAACCAAACCCCAAAACCCAAAAAAAATTTCAAACAAACAAACCCCATACCCTTTAAAAGCCATACCTTATGGATTAAGTTTTCAAACATAAACAAAAACCCCAAAAAAAAGTGAAAAAACAAAAAAACAAACAAACCAAAAATACTCTTTCATAAAAACCAAACCTAAAATATATTACTTTTCTAACATAAACGAGAAAAAAAAATGTTTTAAAAAAAAAAAACAACAACAAACAAACCCCAAAAAACCCTTTTTATAAATCATAAAACTTTTTTTCAGAATTTTCTAAAAATAAAAAAAAACCAACTATGTACAAAAAAAAAAATCATGTCAATTAAACCCTCACTTTTGCCCTCGCAAAGGGTTGGGGGCATGGTCCTCTATACGAATCTAAATTTTGTCACTGCAAAAAAAACCTAATCTCCCACCCTCTTTCTTAAACCCCCAACATTCCGCAAACGCCCAAAATTTTTCCCCCCGGGCCCAAACCGGGGGTCTTTCCCCCCTTTTTGTTTTTCCTTTTTTCCCCTGCTTTAATTTCTCCCTTCCCCAAAAATTTTATAAAATTTCTTTTTTTTTTTCCCAATCTTTTTCATAAATGCTTTTTTGTTTGTCTCTTTAAAGACTGTCTTGATTGCTTTCTTTGCTGTCCATGGAACTCTTAACATTCTTCTTAGAAACGACATTTCAGTGCCTTAATCTTGTTGTGACTTTGCGTGCTGACTGTCCGCATTCACATCCATACAACATATCAGTTCTTCATAACACTGAAGAACTCTTCTTGATGTTTATTGATAGGCATTCGTTGGAATGAACTTTTTCATTTTTCTTGAATACTGTTTTAGCTTGGCTGATTCTGCTGGCTATTTTTAATCTGCATCTGTCGTCTGGTGAGATACTGTTCCCAGATATTTAAACTTAACACCTTGTCTCAATGTAGCGCCAAATTTGCTGTTATTTTGCATGAGCGAATTTCTTGGGTTTTTTTTTTTACTGATTACCATGACTTCGTCTTCTTGCTATTTAGCTCCATTCCTTTATTTCTGATTTGTATTTCTATCATATTCACAGATTTTTGTAGGTTTTTCATTTTCGCAATTAGAACGGTGTCATCTGCGTAAGAAAGATTGTTCAACAATTTTTCTTCCAACTTTATCCCAGGCATTCTTCTAGGTTTCTCATGATGTGATGGTTTTGCTATAAAAATGAAAACAAATCTGGTGAAAGAACAGATCCCTGTCTAACCCTTCTTTTGATCTTTTTGAAAGATTTGTTTTTATCATTTTCTGCTCTCATTGCTGCTTTTTGTTCCCAACCTTAGCCCCTCTCCCCTAATGTGTATATACAAGCAGATTATTAAATACACGTGTCAAAGACCCTGTAAATCGTGTCAGGGCTGGTTTATGGGAACCTGGGAAACACCCAGCATCCACAACCACTGAAGGCAGAGTATGCAGACTGTGCAGCGACATACTACATGCACAGTGTTGGAAAACAACGTGCATACATGCATCCGAGAAAAGAACATTGAAACGCTAAAAACAAAGAAACAAACAAACAAGCAAACAACCAAACTGTGTGACTAACAAACAAGCAGTATACTCTTTCATAAATCATAAAGCTTATTACATTTAAGTCTTCTAACATAAACGAGAAAAACCAAACTACATGATAAACAAACAAACAAATATACCCTTTAATACAGTCATAAAGCTTATTACATTTAAGTCTTCTAACATAAATTGCAAAACCAAACTACATGATAAACAAATAAACCATTTCATAAAATCATAAAAGCTATTATATTTAAGTATTCTAACATAAACGAGAAAACCAAACTACATGATAAACAAACAAACATATACCATTTCATAAAGTCATAAAGCTTATTACATTTAAGTCTTCTAACATAAACAGAAAACCAAACTACATGATAAACAAATAAACACATAAACCCTTTAATACAGTCATAAAGCTTATTACATTTTAGTCTTCTAACATAAATGACAAAACCAAACTACATGATAAACAAATAAACCATTTCATAAAATCATAAAGCTTATTACATTTAAGTATTCTAACATAAACGAGAAAACCAAACTACATGATAAACAAACAAACATATACAAACATATACCATTTCATAAAGTCATAAAGCTTATTACATTAAGTTTTCTCACATGAACGAAAAAAACAAACTACATGATAAGTTTATCTAAGACAAACGAGAACTCACAATGTGTGGCTAGTCTGGCCTGTTGTCGTTTAGTGTCCTTCTAGGGCAATATCCAAATGCGCCTTCACTCTTTGCTCAGTATGGTATGTAGGCCTACTTGTTCCTATTTATAACGGCAGCTATTGTCCTGAAAACTGCTGATGCGCAAAAACTGCAGCATTGTTCAAGTTTGACTGGGATCCTGAAAGCGACTATTGACTTTGAGATAGACCAGTGCGCGTTCTGCTGAGAGACAAACGCGTTCTTCATTCGTGCATTTGCGTGCGTGCGTGCGTGCATGCGTGCGTGCGTGTGTGCATGTATCTATCTATCTATCTATCTATCTATCTATCTATCTATCTATCTATTCATGTATCTATATACATTTATATGTATGTATATATATATGTATAAATGTGTACATACATACATACATGTATATATGTGTATATATATATACACATAGATACACACACACACGCACACACACACACACACACACACACACACACACACACACACACAACACACACACAACAATATATATATATATAATATATATATATATATAATAATAGTCTGATTTAACATGTTTCTAAAAGAAATAGTTTCAAGATAAAGAAAAGGGAAAGTCATTCCATAACCCTGAGGTCATAGGTGAGCAAGGTGGTAGAGATCTGAATGTTCTCATAGCCAGCATTATGAGGGCTGTGCTCATCTCCATTCCTTCTCCCTCCCTTAGTTCTAGACAGATAATTATGTTAGATTAGCTCTCAAAGCAGAGATGAGGTTTTATCGGAGACTACAACGTGCCAAATGGACAGATAGAAGAACTAATGAAAGTGTTCTGGAAGAACTTGATACCCCCAGAATTACCAGGAGACATCCACAACAAGAGAAGACTTAAAAATACATTGGCCATGTGTCACGTAGCAAGACCACAGACCTCAATGGCTACCATCTTTCAATCAAAGAAAAACAGAGGCAATAAGGAAGAAAGGCAGACCTCCAATCTCAGACATCGAGAACAGAACCAACATCAGTGGCCTAAACATTCAAGAAATTGTCCACAAAACACAGGACAGTGCCATCTGGAGGAGGGTGACCATGTCACAAAGTGCAGTGCAGAGTGGCCAACACAGAGCCCTGGTGACGCGGACAGGTGAGACAGGTGAGAGCTAGCAACGACAATTCTGAAAATAGCCTTTCGCTCATAACTTCTACTGTTGGGGGAAGTTAAGTATTACTGATAGTGTCATTACCCCCAAGTCGCTGTGTTACCTTTACTAATACCGAAGATGTATTACCTTTACTAATACTGAAGAAAGTCAATCGCCCGTTCACGGTTGAGTTCGCAGGAGGCCACACACACACAAAGTTTTGCTCGAAAGAGATAGAGAGATACAGAGACAGAGACAGACAGACAGAGACAAACGTAGAGACAGAGACACAGAGAGAGAGACAGAGAGAGACAGAGACAGAGAGAGACAGAGACATAGGGAGAGAGAGACAGACAGAGAGAGGGACAGAGAGACAGAGACAGAGACAGACACAGACAGATAGAGACAGACAGACAACAGACAGACAGAGAGAGACAGACAGAGAGACAGACAGACAGACAGACAGACAGACAGACAGATTCGAACCTGAACAATTAGACTGAAGGGTGGGTACTGTTTCCAGGTATTGAAATACACGCATTGCGTCTGTTCTTATTCTTCTTGTTCTTGTTCTTGTTCTCATTGTTGCTGTTGTGGTTGTGGTGGTGGTGGTGGTGGTGGTGATGATTTTGTTGTTTTTAGTTGTTGTTCTTCTTCTTTTTTCTCCTCCTCCTCGTTCTCCTTCTCTTCTTCTTCTTCCTCTTCCCCTCCTCTTCTTCTTCCTCTTCCTCCTCCTCATCTTCTTCTTCGTCGTCGTCCCCTCTTCTTTCTTCTTCTTCTTCATCTTCTTCTTCTCCTTCTTCTTCTACTTCGTCTTCTTCTTCATCGTAATCATCATCATCATTCATCATCATCATCATCATCATCATCATCATCATCTTCTTCTTCTTCTTTTTCTTCTACTACTTCTTCTTCTTCTTCTATTTCTACTTCTTTTTCTTCTTCTTTTTCTTCTTCTTCCTCTGGTGAACAGTTGTTTAGTACGGCGTCCCAATCACTCTTCACGGGGTTTAGTAGAAGAAGAAGGAAGAGGAGCAGGAGGGGAGGAGGAAAAGAAGAAGAAGAAGAAGAAGAAGAAGACGACGACGATGATGATGATGATGAAGAAGATTATGAGGAAGAATTCGAAAAAGAAGAAGAGGAATTCGAAGAAGAATTTAAGAAAGAAGAAGTCAGAGAAGAAGAAGAAGACGAAAAAGAAGAAGAAGAAGGAGAATAATGATCATAATAATAAGAAGAAGAAGTCGAAGTAGTAGGATAAGAAGAAGAAAGAAAGAAAGAAAGAAAGGAAGGAAGAAAGAAAGAAAGAAAGAAGGCAACGAAGATGAAGAAGAAGATGATATGGAGTTCCATTTAGGATTGAGACTGCATGACAGGGCTGTACTTTACGCTTACTATCATACATATTCTGGCATCAACCAGGCCCAAGAACTACAGACACCTGTGGTGCTGGTCAGAAGATTTGAGCAACACCCTCAATAACGCATCCGTGAAGTGGATGACACTCGACTGTGTAGTCCCAAGTCTTCCCAATGATCCCCATAGCACACCCAACTCTGGGTAGGAGCCGGTTAGAGGCGAAAACTCCCACAATGATTTTTTGAAGGGACTGATGGGGATTCGAACCCACATCCTTGCAGTCAGTGGTTTCGTTGCGCTGACCACTACACCACGGTGAGTAGTTCTCGTTTCTTGACCAGCAATTATTCTGCGCTGTTCATGTGTGGTGGTGCCCTGCGTGATTGTATCCGCCAGCTTCCCAGCTGATAGTCTTGATGCCACTGCTGATGAGGCTGGCTTTCAATGTATCCATGTGTCATGTTAACCCCTTGACTCCCGCACAGGCTGGCCTTCGATGGATCCAGCGTCGTTTTAACCCCTTGACTCCCGCACAGGCTGGCCTTAATGGATCTACGTATCGTTTTAACCCTTTGACTCCCGCACCATATTCACCAACTGCAAAAAATTAACCCTTTGATTCCTCACCCTATCCACCAGCTTTCTGCAGGAAGCTGTGGATAGGGTGAGGGAGTCAAAGGGTTAACTTTTGTTTTGCCAGCATGGATGACAATGCAGGATGCTGGTGGACAGGCTGTAGAAGTCAAAGGGTTACGGATCATCACACTCAGGGAGATTATCTTTGTGCTCACCTTTTTTTTTATGGATCATCGCATTCAGGGAGGTTATCTTTGTACTCACCGTTTTTTAGGATCATTGCACTCAGAGAGATTATCTTTGTGCTCACCTTTTTCTTACGGATCATCACACTCAGGGAGGTTATCTTTGTGTCACCTTTTTTTTTTTACATATCATCTCACTCAGGGAGGCTATCTTTATGTTCACCTGTCTTTTTTTAATTTTTAGGATCATCGCACTCAGGAGATTATCTTTATGCTCACCTTTATTTTTAGGATCATTGCACACAGGTGCTCACCTTTTTTTTCGTCCCACTTTCTACGCCACCTTGATGGCCACAGAAGCTGGCACAGCTTTTTTACAATGCGATGATGATGATAGTCATGATGCTATGGAATTCCATTTAGGATTGAGACTGCGTGAGGGCTGTACTTTACGCTTACTATCATAATAATTTTATCCTGGCATCAACCAGGCCAGAGAGATACAGACTCCCGCAGTGCTGGTCAGAAGATTGAGCAACACCCTCGATGACGAACCCGTGAAGTGAGTGAGACTAGACTGTGTGGTCCCAGTCTTCCCAATGAGCCCATAGCACACCCAACTCTGGGTAGGAGCTAGTTAGAGGCGAAAAATCCACAATGGTGTTTTGAAGGGTTGTGCAGACATTTTTGATTGAACCTTTCTGGTTGCTGAATGTGTCTCGGTACAATACTAAAACTTACAAAATGGAAACAAGAATCCAGACCTGCTCTTAAAATGACTGCACAGACAGCGATTGTCATACGATGATTGCCTGACTGTGTGGAACGGAAGTCGGTGTACAATGGGCACTGCCTGTCACACTGTGTCACGTGCTGTAATGACTACTTGGAAGTTCCGGCTCCTATTCCCACAGATCCGGAAACACTTAGCGAACTAAATACGGTGTGTATGAGTGCTCAGAGCATTGTCAACTGAAGTTAGTCATCATCATCATCATCATCGTCAAGTGTCTTGCCACAGGGCGTTGGCGATCATGGCCCTCTATATGCATCTGTCCTTGTTGCCTCTCTCTCTCTCTTCTCTCTCTCTCTCTCTTTCTTTCTTTCTCTCTCTCTCTCTCTGTTTCTCTGTCTCTGTCTCATGTCTCTCTGTCTCTGTCTCTCTCTCTCTTGTCTTGTCTCTCTCTCTCTCTACTCTCTGTCTCATCTCTCTCTCTGGGCTATCTATCTATTCTATTTTATCTATCTATCTATCTATCTATCTATCTATCATCTGTCCATTGTCTGTCTGTCGTGTCTTTCTGTCTGTCGTATCTTCTATCTGTCTTTCTGTCTGTCATCTCTCTCGTCTGTCTCTTCTCTATCTACTTATCTATCTATCCATCCATCCATTCCATCCATCCTATCTATCTATCTATCTATCTATCTATCTATCTATTACTATCTGTCTACCTGTCTGTCTGTCTAACTGTCTGTCTGCACGTCTATCCACCCATTCTCGTGTCTCTCTGACATTCTTAGTATCCACACATCACGTAGGAATACTTCGCTTCTCTGTTGATCCCAGAATGTTTTGTGTTCCAGCTTTCAATGCAAACTCTTCTGGTCAACGTAGATTGGCTTTATCAAGGTCCTGCAGTGTGGAAAGTCTTCCCTGTTCACAGCCAGCATTCAGCTTTGGTCATTTCACTCGAATCTTCTCTCTTTCAGCTGTAGTCTGTGTGTACATATGCGTGTGTGTGGGGGAGGGGGCATTGTGTGAGTTTGTGTGTGTGTTTTGTGTGTGTGTGTGTGTGTGTGTTTGTGTGTGTTTGTGTGTGTTTGCGTGTGTTTGTGCGTGTGTGAGGGGATTGTGTTGTGTTTTTGTGGGTGTTTGTGTGTGTGTTTGTGTGTGTATGTGTGGGTGTTTGATTAATTGACTGATTGATTGATTGATTGATTTGGTTAAGATTTTACGTCGGCATCCACCTCAGGTGACATGGCCAATGAGGATAACCATCCCAGGGAAATGGGGCAGGGGGGGGGGGGGCAGACTTATTAATCTATACCGACACCACCAGAACAACAATGATGTTAAGATGGGACAGTGAGAAGGTCAGTTTTAATGGGGGGACTTATCTAATCCTATACTGACACCACCAGAACAACAATGATGTTAAGATGGGACAGTGAGAAGGCAGTTTTAATGGGGGACTTATCTAATCCTATACCGACATCACCAGAACAACAATGATGTTAAGATGGACATGAGAAGCCAGTTTAATGGGACTATCTATTCCTATACTGACACACAGAACACAATGATGTTAAGATGGACAGTGAGAGGTCAGTTTTAATGGGGGACTTATCTAATCCTATACTGACACCACCAGAACAACAATGATGTTAAGATGGGACAGTGAGAAGGTCAGTTTTAATGGGGGGACTTATCTAATCCTATACCGACATCACCAGAACAACAATGATGTTAAGATGGACAGTGAAAGGCCAGTTTAATGGGACTCACTAATCCTATACCGACACCACCAGAACAACAATGATGTTAAGATGGGACAGTGAGAAGGTCAGTTTAATGGGGGACTTATCTAATCCTATACCGACACCACCAGAATAACAATGATGTTAAGATGGGACAGTGAGAAGGCCAGGTTTTAATGTATCTGATCCTATACTGACACCATCAGAACGACAATGATGTAAAGATGGACAGTGAGAAGGCCACGTATTATGTAGCGCACCTCAGGATTGTGTTGTATGTGTTTGTATGTATATGTGCGTGTGAGATTGTTTAATATGTATGTGAATTATGTGTTTGTTGTTTTGTGCATATTTGTTGTATGTGTTTGAATAACTGTTTTATCGTGTGTGTTTACACTTTTTGTTGTGTGTGTGTGTGTGTTGTTGTGTTGTGTTGAGTGTGGTGTGTGTGTGTGTGTTGTGTGAGTGTGTGTAGTGTTGTGTTTTGTGTGTTTTGGGTCGTGTGTATATGTGTGCATATGCATGTGTGTGTATGTGTGTGTTGTGCATGAGACAGAGACAGACAGACAGACACAAACACAGAGAGAGAGAGAGACTAGAAGAGGAGAGAGAGAGAGAAGAGAGAGAGACAGAGAAGACAGAGACAAAGAGACAGAGAGGAGAGAGAGACAGAGATGTATTCATTGCATGGGTACACATGTATCTAAAAAGAATTTTGGGGGGGGTGAAACCCCTTGGGCACCCTGAAAGTACTTCTATAATGAAATTTTTTTATGTCTTTCTTTTTAAAAAGGCACCATTATAATCCCTTTTTTTTCCTCAAATGGTAGGGACTGACAGATGATTTGCTTTACAAGTGGCGCTTTTGTCTTTTAAGCGTTTTTAAAATGTTTTTGGTTCTTGTGGGGTGAGACACAGATGTTCTGGACGAAATTTAGTAAAGCCTCTAAAAACCCTCGCTGTGTTGTAAATGGTTAAAAAGCAACCCAAAAACCGACGGAAGGTTGTGGGTTCCCCCTCTCCACACTCCCCTTTAAAAAAAAATCATGTTTTTTTTTTTCCGCATTAACCGGGGGCCACCCAAGTTTGGGCGTGCTAGAGCTCATTGGGGGGGTTGGGGCCACACATCGACTCACAACTTCACAATGCTCAAATTTAGGGGGTTGCTCAAATCTTCTGATCAGCACCCCAGGTGGGCTGATCCCCTCGAACCGGTTGATGCCCGGGGATATAGTTAAAAAAAACTGTAGATTTAAAAACCCTGTCATGCAGTCTCAATCCTAGAAAGGAACTCCATACATCATAATTTTAAACTCCCCAGATACCATCGTCATCGAATTGGGAAAAAAAAACAACAACCAAAAAAGTCCAGTTTTTTGTACCATTAAGATGGGGTAGAAAATGGGGGCCCAAAAAAAAAAATGAGCACAAAGGGAACCCCTGACCACAAAGGGGAATCCCTTTTTTTTAAAATCATTACCCTCAACATCAACATCATCATCACATCCCCCCCATCACATCATAAACTCATCATCCCCCCCCCACCCTCAACTGTTTTTTGCGCCCTCGTCATTTATCACACATCCATGGGGATATCATAAAAAAATTTTAATAAAAGGGAGAAGCG
>JAPXFY010002435.1:22500-27369 GCA_030674185.1 Monoplex corrugatus
ATGTGTCCTACAGCTGCATCTGATGATTTGAAGAAATGAGTCTGGAGCAGGAGGCAGATCAGCCATGCAAGGCTCAGCGGTTGTCATTTACACGCCATCCCCAGTCCTCTGGATTCAGGTTGAGGTCCCGGTGCATCCATTGCTAGACTTGAAGGTGTGCCTACATACTATGATATTTGCAGGCATCACTGGTTGGTGGTAGATTATGGACTTGTACAAAGCTGGTGCTTAAAGCCACTTTCTCTGTAAACTTCTAATAGTGTAGTTCATCCAGTGCATTGATGCGGTTTCCGTTATACATGGAGATGATGACTTTCTCACCTACAGACACCACCTCTTCCACTGTGGCTGTGCATTTGGAAAACACGCCAGCATCTTCGTGAAAGACGTTATCTGCCTTCAGCTTCCTTTGTGTGGCTGTGCCTTTTCCCACTCCAAACAACACTGAGGTTGTATCACATCCTTTGATGGCAAGCACAAACAGTAATGTCTGGCAAATCTCCTCTCCAAGGGCCTGCTGTGGTCACTAAATATCCCGTACTCACTGGGGGTTTTTTCTCTTAGACTTTGAATCTGATCTGAAGATGATAGTTCTCAGATCTGGGCTAATATGGTGGCAGAGCAAAACCAGGAGATCGGTGTTTTCTCCAATGACCACAAGAGGATGATCAGTTGCACGTCTGATGGAAGTCTCAACAATCAGGAAATCTGCATCATTTTGGCTGTGAAATGTTGGATGTCCATTTGCCAGAAGCATATCACTAAGCACAATGATAAATGTCTTGCTTGTTCGCATGGTTTGCCGGAAATTATCCCTTTTCTGATGATAAAACCATGTCAACATTGAAATTGACTGTAGTTCCAACAACACCTCCTTTTCCAATCTATCCAATACTTCTCTGGTAACTGATAGCGTCTCACCATGAATCAAGTTGATAACATTCACGCTTTGTCGTGTGTAACTCGTCAGATTCGTACTGCTGAGCGTCTGTTTGAGCCATGGCATCCCTTTCTGATAAATGTTCGTCTGTAATGACAGCTGGTGAGACTGGAAGGTACACAGTAAATGATATAGCTGTAATCATAGCATTCAGAGCAGCATCAACCAGAATGTGACCTCTGAAAGCCCTTGCCATTGCTTTTCCAGTCAGCATGTGTCCAACAGTATTGGGGGCATACACAACCTTAAGCACTTGCTGAAGTCCAGAACCCCACTTGATCCTGCCTATACAGCCATGGAAATTCATTTGAGTGTGAAAGCCTCCCAGATGAACAATTGATTTCAGGTCGCTATCTTCAGGCTCTTTCTGGACGATCAGCTGGGACTTCTACCAAAGTGTTTGGACAAACGTCAGCACAGGATTGATTCCAAGACATCTGGCTTCAGCATACACAAACTGCAAAGTAGAGTAAATGCACCTCATACTACTTGGATTGAGATCAATCATCAGAAGGCAGAACATAGATGACCACCCAGGATGTTCTCCTCGGCTCAACGACTTCATGAAACCTGATCACCCTGGTCTTGGTGAACGCAAAGGCCAGGATAACTTCCACAGAAGGCCCTGTGTTGATTAGGGATCCTCACAATAGAAATCATGCAACGGAGTGTATCTGAAACAATCAAAGTCCTGTCTACGAAGGTTGTAAAAATGGATGTTGATCTTCCTAACTGCTGTGACATCTTCAAGTGTTCCAGATATTCTTCGAATTGCTTGTTGCCTTCTTGTACCTGGGGTAATGACAGCAATTGTACCCATACCATGGAATGTACTAAACCCATCAAGAGTGCACACATTGTGATCAACATTATCAGCAACATATTGTATAATGTGACCTTTTGTTATGCCGGGAATGTCTGTTCCCTGGGTCAGTGCTGCAGATACTTTAAACTTCTTTACTTTAGAATGCGATACAGAATCCAAGCTGGAACAAGATGTTAGTTAAAAACTGAGATGCAAACTGGTGGTACATTTGACCAGCTAGGCCAACTTGCAAAGGAGCCAGGAGTATTTTGGGTCTTGCAGCTTGTATGATGGCTTGGTCTATGGCGGCTATTTTCAGATCGTTCTCAATTCCACAGAGATTGTCTTCAGGAACAACTGGAGTGAGTCAGGGACAAAATTTAAGTTCCCTGAGACAGACTTGATCTTATTCGATCCTGGATACACATCCTTGATAGCAAAACTCCTTTTATATCACTTTCAATCGATTTTGTGGCAGTTTCGTATTAGGTTCAGTTTTTGTTGTTGTTGTTGGTTTGGTTTTGTTTTTTTGTTGTTCTTCTTTGCATCTGAATCTTCTGTCTGTGGGGTGTCAAAGTGCTGTCTGTTCTAAGAGTTACCACAGAAATCTTTTTGCCTCTGCTTGATATTAATATATATAACCCAAAATGTTCAATAAGATTGTTTTTCATATGTTTTGTAGTGTATGCACGAACTCCATCCCCGCAAAACTCCTGCACTTTTGATACAAGATCAGACAATGTGGCTTGTTCATCATCATTCTCGTCCAAATATTGGCAGACTTTTAGAAAAACTTCCTGCCTAGCCTGTTGAGGATCTTCATAGAAAGTAGCTGGTTTTGTTTTCTTTGCATCGGTAAATCTATCAGAACTACTTCTGTGTGTTCTAAAGCTGACACTGAAGGCATCATGGTACACAGCATCCCATGCAATGAGGTCTTCCCAACATGTTGACTGGATTCTGTCAGATACTGTTTTTGCCCAGCTGTCATCTCATTCCTTGCAAACACCTAGGATAGCTGCCTGAAATCCCTCGTGTGGTTTGGTTTTCACTGGGAAGGCTTCATGTCCTTTTCTGTGAGTATTGACATCAGCAGTGGTGCCACAAAACAGTGAATCCTTGGATCATGGGCAGGCTGAAAGGATCGTCTGGATGGCCTTGGGTCATCTCTATAGGCGCTTTGTTTCTTCTCTAGATATTATATCTTTATTGCTTTGGCATTTGTATAGTCAATCCGGCATTTTCTATGTAATTTCTGTCCTTCAACAGTCACAATGTTAACATCACGCTGTGTGCTGCACCGACTGACAATCTTACATCCAGTCTCACCTAATTTCACTGTTGGTTGACCATTGTCAAGGGATTCTTTGCAAATGACGCAGTTTGCTGTACATTCGGCTGCAAAATAAGACGAACGAAAGCTGTTACATCACACAGAATACAGAATATTTTATTGCCCTGTTGATATACAAAAGCTGTTACATCACATGGAATACAGAATATTTTATTGCCCTGTTGATAAACAAAAGCTGTTACATCACACAGAATACAGAAATCTTTATTGCCCTGTTGATAAACAAAAGCTGTTACATCACATGGAATACAGAACACTTCATTGCCCTGTTGATAAACAAGAAAGGGCAGTTTAATGGGAGGCATGGAGATGGAGTGCATTTTAAATGTTCAATGAAATACAGTGATACAGACTTTACAATATGTTATACTTTACACACACACCACACACACACACACACACACACACACACACACACACACACACACACACACACACACACACACACACACACACACCACCACCACACCATCACCACACCATACCACACCACAAACACACACACACACGCACACACACACACACACGCACACACACACATGTACGTTTAAACAAGTATCCATCATCCAGAATAATAATCAAAGTTTTTCTTTTCCGTTTTTTTTTTTAATTGACAAGGAAAAAAGAGGCTGGGAAACTGAATTGATACCATAATTATCTAACTGATTAAGAAACATAGCTTCATCACATTTCAAATTCAAATTGATAAAGAAAACCAACAACAAAACAGACGATCAACAGCAAAGTAATTAGTCAAAATCATAAAAAGCATGCGTACTTAACATTTTTATCATTATTATATCATTGATGCACACAGATAACTACATAAAAGTATTGTATGGCGAGCTAGGTCACGTAACCTTTGTGTTACAGAATAAAAATATTCAAGAAAACACAATACTCTTAACTCCTGTCTGATTTTCTTGTACGGGGAGATCTGCCCTGGGATTTTGACTTGCCTGCTTTGCCATAGTTTTTCAGGCGTTGGACGCTTCCATTGGAGAGCAAATTTGACAATGGAAGGGTCCACACTTCATTAGCATGCATTATCAGTTTTACACACACACACACACACACACACACACACGTGCTACGGATCATCCCTATAATGCCGCATGTCATTCAAGTTCAAGAAACAAATTATTGAGAACTTCAGTATTGATCCCAATTAAAAAAAAAATCATAATAAACAAAAAATAAGCCTTTGCTTACCTGCAAATATTTGCTGCCAAACTTGCATTCAAACGGCCAAAACACTATTCCAAACGTGAAAAATGCAACCCGCTCGTAGATCATAGTATGTCCGTGGAACGCGCTTCTACCATAGTATCGGTATATCGCGGTAAACGTAACATGAAGATGAGAGTTACGCTTTTCTCGGTAGCGGATGTAGCCGTTTACACGTCAACTTCAAGCGGCACCCCGGCCGCGAATTGTATGGTACGCCAGAGCGGTCACATCGCATACAAATCACAACGCTCGTAAATCTAATTAGTTAATTGTGACAATATACCAAACTTTCGTGTGTCCTAGGGTATTTTTCTTGTTTTTGGTTATTTTTTCCTTGCCTGTGAGAAGAAAAAAAATTCTGTTGCAGAGATTCCCTTTGAAAAATTATATTTGGTAGACTAATGTGAAGAGAAACCAGTAAAGCTTGTTATTCCAAATCCAGAAAGAAAGGGAGAGTGGAGGGGAAGACAAACTTGGTTTTATGATTTCAAATTGATTCATTGGTTGGTTTATAACATTTTCAAGGCCAAAATAACTCAC
>JAPXFY010002436.1:0-27366 GCA_030674185.1 Monoplex corrugatus
TGTTCTCCATGCAGCCCCAATCCGAACCCCATTTGGTCATGAACTGGAGACAGTGACATTCCAGAATGTGTTGTTTGGGTATGATGTTGGTTGTTGGAAATGACTGCCTATAGTAACGCATGTAGTTTTTGACGCTACTGGCAATAGACTGCAATGATGAGTTGGTCTGTTTGAGAGGAAGTCTATGAGCAACACTTTTGTGAACGATAGAGAACAGACTGTTGAGAGTTTTGAATTTGGCCGAAATATCATCCGCAAACCCATGCAGGAAATGGTCATCTGTCAGTCTGATTGTGTTGTTCACAACGCTGTCACACATGTCCTCATAGATGTCCTCCTTCAGGTATTTGTGGCAGTGGTTTCCTACAAAAGATCTGCCGTGGTATGCCTGCATGCAGATTTTCTTCTTTTTTAGCACTGCATCGAGTCCAGAGGTGACAGGGCCACAGAGAAAGGGCAGGTTAGTTTTTTCTTTCAACGACGTTATCTGACTGTCTAACTCCTCTATCTTATCTAGAATGTTATTTCTTCTCTCCCTAAACTGGAACAGCGTTTCATTGTCTTCCGGTTCCATGAAGACAGCAATGCCCTCAGCTTGCTGTTTTTCCCTTTCAAGTTGGTTGACAGCTCTCAGTTCTGTGATGTAGCTTTGAAAAGGAGAACTGGTCTCAATACCTGTCCTGATATCATCATCTTTAGCTAATTTCTGGGCAATTGCTTTGTCTAGTTCATGACATTCTGCCTCCAGAAGATTGTGATGTTTCTTGACGATACCAAGAAGCAGGTGAAGGTATGGTGGAGCTACCTGCGACAGCTCGACATCCAGAATGGGAAGGTACACTACATTGTTGTAAAATTTTGCTTTTTTCTTGTCTTTTCCTGCCCTATGATACATCAGGTGGTCCCTTCTGATAGTGGTGAGACTTCGTTCTTCTACTTGTGGTCGAAGATACGGAGCCTTTTGTGCTTGCTGTTTTGTTACTGTGCACCAGAGACAGGGATGCACTGCCTGCGCTCCAGACAGACCAAACAGTTTTAGCAGGAAGTCATAGTCGCCAAAGAGGAAAACGCGAATGTTTTTCCCTTTCCACTGCATTTGTTGAAGGACGCGGATTTGTTCCTTGTAAGGATGCAATACCTTGTGGATGTTTTGATGGCTATCTTTACAATTAACGAGACATATCAAAAATGTATTCTGTCTAGAGTTTGGACATTTTATGTTTGCAACTTGTAGCATTGTTTTAAAGCTTCCACCTCCATGGTCTGCTCCAATCTTAATCCATATCTCATTCTCTGGTATTTCTCCGTGCCAGTCAAGGAGGTTTGCTGCTTCGTACTTGTCCAGCAGTTCTGGAACAAAGTCCGTGATGCTGTCTATGTAGGCTACTGGTGTTAGTCTCCTTTCTGGTCTGTTTGTGGTAACGTTGTCGAAAACAAGGTTCTTCTGTGTAATAACTAATTTTCCACACAATGCTTCTTTCTGCATCGTTCTTTCTTTCTGTTCGCCATCCATTTTGACCCCCATACTTCTCATAAAGCGCTTGTATGTTCTGTATTTTGACCAGCTGAGACCAAGGTGGGTTCTCAGGGCGGTTCCCTGCTTTTTGCTGACATAAACAGACCGACGATGTCCAGATCGTTCCAAAATGTTTTCAAGTTTTTCTTTTTTTTGTTTTCGCAGATCGAATGCCATCTGTTCGATGTTGTCTTCAGTTGTTCCACCTGATATTTGGGCTCTTGCTTTTTCAAGGGCTGTTGATCTTCTTCTTTTGGCGACTGTTGATACCACACTCGTTGACTTCCTTGGTTTGGGGACATGCATAAAATACAAAGGCTGTCCACCAGTCTTGCAACGAATCAGTTTATCATCCGACTCATTCAGTTTCATCTGATTGAGTGCTGTCTGATATTTTTCTTCATCGCTTGTGAAAGGAACGTTCAGTTCTTCAACTGGTCTCAGATCTCGCCTTTTCATGTGTGGAGATGTCGAAACATCCAAATAAGATTTTCCAGCTGCATTGCATGTCTGTGTGACCGGTGATGGGTGACTTGTTTTCATTGGGGATGGCTGCCATGTGCTTGTTTTCATGGGTGATAGATATTTTCTTTTGAGTGGGGAAGTTTGAGCATCCAATTTGACTGGAGATAAAAAATCTTTCACGGGTGAAGTTTGAACGTCAAATTTGACTGGAGATAATTCTTTTTTCATCGGTGAAGTTTGAGCGTCCACCTTATTTAGTGTATGAGATCCTAAACGGCCAGAAAAAGCTGATTCAGCATCATCATCAGTTGTAAATGTGCTCACAGATGTGTTCAGGTCCGTATCACTTTCTTGGGGGCATGCGCTAACAGAGGTGTTTGTGCTGGTTCCACTTTCCTCCGGACACATGTTCACAGACGTGTCAAAGTCTGTATTCGTGTCGGCATCTCCTGGACATGTGCTGACAGAGGTGTCAGTGTCTTTACAATCAATAACATGACCTGACGGAGTCATTCTACCACAGATTCCTTTACGTGGCCGTGGTCGTCCACCAATGCCCTGTACTCTAAAATGTACACATACAGAGCAATCACTGGTACTAACATTGGGGTTAAATTGCGTCCATATGTTTCTTGTTTTTTCAAGATCAAAGCCAACATTTTTCATGTTTTCTTGAGATGGATGTCTTTGCGTAGAATCTTTAGCAAGTCTTTTCATCCTGTGGTAACAACTTCGGCACATGGTTTTAGAGTGCACCGACTCGATGTCGTTGTCAACATTTAAACCATAAGCTCTTGCTATCAGCTGTGTGTAACTACTGCAGTAGAAGGCCTTTTTGTCGTCATACTTTCTTCTTGTTCTTTGACCACATATTCTACAGATCGAGTTCACTTTGATGTTATGTGAAAGCTCAGTGTGAATACTTTCCTCCATGACTATCTTGTTTTGATTAAGTTGATTCACAACACACTTCAGCAATCATAAACACATACGTACACGTGCGTGCACACGTACAAATACAAAAAGGAGAGAGAGTGAGAGAGACAGAGAGAGAGGAGAGAGAGATAAAGAGAGAGTCACACACACACACACACACACACACACACACACACACACACACACACACACACACACACACACACACACACACACACGCACAAACAAAAAAACAAAAAACAAAAAAACAAAAAAGCAAACAAACAAAAACAAACACACGCACAAGAATACTATGTATTTTGCTTAACAATGATAATAATACTCAAAAGTCTTTAATTACTTATTTCATTCATGAACGAAATGCATACACATAAACATGCAAGCAGACAGACAGACAGAGAGAGAGAGACAGAGACAGAGACAGAGACAGAGAGACAGAGAGAGGAATACTATGCACTTCGCTTAATATCTTTAGGCCCTAATTATTTGTCTCACTCATGACATGTGCACACACACACACACACACACACAGAAACAACAAAAACAAAATAAAATAAACAGATAATCAACGACTACAACATGAAAAACCTGACTCTGGTCGTCTCAGTACACTGATATTTGAAATAAAAATGTCCAAGGCAACACTATACACAATTATCAAGCACAAAGGAATTCTGCCACAGTGTGTACGTGGTAAGCGTTATCCAGAGGACTGAAATGATACCAACATTCACTGAAGACTAAAGATTAATGAGCTGCCAGAGCCAGTTTGTCTTGAGAAACCACCATCCGCCTTGCCGGCATCCCTGTTTACCTTAGCTGTCACATGTGTTATTACGATACGCTATACGTGGCCCCCGAGCCCCGAAACTTGAAAAATGAAAAACAGCCGTCCTCTACAGACAACATTCTTCTAATGTGTGCCTTTACTTTTAATTCGAGAACTGGCATTTGGATTTTACCGGCGTTGAAACATTGATCATTTCACGATCGAAGATTGAAAAATCATGTCAACACCGTCTTTCATTCTCTTTCTTCTCTTTGCGGTTAGCTAGACACTTATATGCACGTAACGTGTTGAGTTACATATCATTTTATTGAGAAAAATCTCAGCTTTTTAATGATGCACATTACAGACCAATACAAACAAAGCTCTTGAGAATATTAGTGGAAAACTAAAGTTACTTGTTTTTAATAGTTACTACTGCGCTTGTACAGCGTAGCGAGATCGCCGGTAACAAGGCGGAGCTATTTCTAGGTCAGGGCAGCACTCAGTGGGCTTCGCTCGCTACAGCTGCCGCCGCGGTACGAAACTAAGTGATCACCCTTAAACAGCCGTGCTGTGTGTGTGTGTGCATTTGTGTGCATGTCTGTGTGTGTGTGTGTATGTGTGCAACCACACTCTGTGTGTGTGTGTGTGTGTGTGTGTGTGTGTGTGTGTGTGTGTGTGTGTGTGTGTGTGTGTGTGTGTGTGCATTTGTATGTGTGTCTGTGTGTGTGACCATACTCTGTGTGTGTGTGTGTGTGGTCACTGTGTGTATGGGAGGGGAATGGGAAGTTGCATATGTTTCAGCTTCAAGAACCTGCTAGCACATGGGAAGACTTGTGTGCACACTTACAGCTTACCAGTATGCCATGATCATTTTGGATCTTCTCCATCACATGGCATCACTGATGTCATTGTATATGGAATTCATTTTGAGAGCAGAGAGGCTGTCTTGACAAACTGATACTGAAATGGTCTATATTTACCAAGACGGAACCGTCCTGATTTCTCACAGAGTGGTGCATGCATGTGTATGTATTGTGTGTGTGTGTGTGTGTGTGTGTGTGTGTGTGTGTGTGTGTGTGTGTGTGTGTGTGTGCGCACATGTCTGTGTGTTTGTTCTGCCAGGGTGCAACAGTACTGCTGAACAGTTGCCAAGATGGAATACTCCTAATCATTGTGTGTGTGTGTGTGTGTGTGTGTGTGTGTGTGTGTGTGTGTGTGTGTGTGTGTGTGTGTGTGTGTTTGTGTGTGTGTGTGTGTGTTTGTTCTATCAGGGGGCAGCACTGGTGAACATTTACCAAGATGGAACAGTCCTGATCACACATGGAGGGGTGGAAATGGGACAGGGCCTTCACGTCAAAGTCATGCAGGTTTGTTTATCCCTGTGGCTGTCAAAGATTAACGATTTTTCTGACTTTAGATGGAAATTAAACAAAAAATTCAAATTCCTGTTTGGCAATTAGATATACAAATTGAACAGATGTGTGTGCCATTTAGGGTTAATTTAAAGTAGAAAAATGAATGCAGTCGTGTTTATCTGAAAAAATCATTTTTGTTGCACTACTCTTATAGCAGTTGTACTTGTTGTTTGTGAACTGTGGTAGATACTCCTGTAACCACCTGGGGATGCCAGGGGTTCTTTCAATGTAAAGAGTATCCCCACCTTCTGGAAATTCTGTGCTAGAAATTTCCTCTTTCCTGTCACTCTCTTTGTTTCTTTCTTCCTCCTTTGCTTTCTGCCATTTATTCCTGTTATTTTCTGCCTTACTCGTCGATTCATCTATATGTGTTCGATAAAATCTTTCGTACTTTCAGGATTGATAATTGGGTACATGTATTCAGTGAATTTTTGGCTGTAGGGAAGTGAGCTATGCGAAAGCAAGTTTAGGTAATTTAGACTTGTTCTTATATGTTTTAGTGTCCTTAGTTATGTTTCAGTTTGTATTCAGGTATGTTTTCAAATCCCCTGTGTGATAAATTGGACAGAGTGGTCAGCGCCAGGGTCATTTCCTTAGATTATGTGCTCAAATGCATTGATACGTGTACTTAATTTTCTTTTCCTTTTTTATTCCTGTGGAAGTATTGTTTATGTTTTGAAACGATTATAGCCCTGATATGGCTCTACGCAGTTGGCTGGGCTTTAAACAAAAATAACAGTAACAGATACTCCTGTAGATCTGATGGTTGTAAAGGCATCCTGGGAACGATTGCACAGCCGATCTTAGATTGTAAGTTTGCTTCGGACTTAAGCAAACTTAGAAAAGACAAGCTTTGCTCTCATACATGCAGAAGGTAAGTATGCTTATGCTAACTGATTTTCTCCCTTTACGAAAATTTTTACGGATAAGCATACTTAGGGCGCCATAAGATCTGCTGTGTAATTGTGCCCTGGTCTTAAGCACCTGGTATGGGTTTTCATGTGGGTCTTCGATTTGTGATTGGACTTGAGTTTCGTGTGTCCTAGGCAGGTGTTTTAACCACAAAGCCACACACTCCATTATGATATCTGCCTTACAACAGGTGGCCAGTCAGGCACTGGGCATCCCTCTGTCCAAGATCCAGGTGACTGAGACCTCCACCAACACTGTGCCCAACACCACAGCCACCGCTGGCAGTGTGTCTTCTGACTTGTATGGTGCAGCTGTGCTGGTATGAGTACACATAGACTACAGTGGAATAGCTTACAGTGCAGCTGTACTGATATGAGTTCATATTGTGTACAGAGATTTTTTGTTTGTTTTTTGTCTGTCTGTTTAATATAAGAGATTGTTTCATGTTACCCTTGGGGGGGGGGGGGGGGGGGCTGTTAGAGGAAGCGAGAGAATGTGTGTGTGTGTGTGAGTTAGCAGGATTTTCTCAACTCATTATGGTCAGGTCTTTACCAGATACGCACACATTTTTATGATGCTGTCATAATGATGATTTCATGATAACGGGAATTATGATGATTTCATGGTAATTGGTATGATGATTTCATGATAATGGTGATGATGATTTCATAATGGGAATGATGATTTCATGATAATGGGGATGATGGTTATAATGATTTCATGATAACGGGAATGATGATTTCATGATATAATGATTTCATGATAATGGGATGATGATTTCATGATAATGGGATGATGATTTCATGATAATGGGTATGATGACCGTACATCTGTGCGGTATTGAGACTGTATGACAGGGCTATACTGTATGTTTTCATGGTATATCCTTGTGTTAACCAAATACAAACACCAGTAGTAAGAAACTCTGGGGAGAGCCAGACAGCAGAACATCCTCAGAGGAGAAACACCCCATCAAGCAAGTGCTTAGGCCCTTAACTCCTGACACTTTAAGGGGGCAGGGTCACATCCAGGTCATGACTCCTGGATGCCCTTCTGCTGTCGCAATTTTTTTTAATATAAAAATTTGTCTTCCTCCGTTAACCAAATACAGACACCAGCAATATTGGTCTGGAAATTTTAGCAACACCATTTTTTGACGCATCTGTGAAGTGAGTGACCCAACTGTGGTGGTCCTATAGTCTCCTAAATGAGGCCATAGCATGCTTTATTCTGGATAGAAACTGGTCAAGGCTGAAAAATCCCACAATAATTTTTGGAGTACTAATGGGGCTTCAAGTCTTCGTCACACCTTTGCTTGACCATACAAGTGTATGCATTAACACATACATTTTGGAAGTTTCGCATGTATATTATCAGTCTGAGGGACCTGCCCACACTTCAAGTCACAGTTATAGACTTCTCTGTTCACTAGGCTTTCTATTATTATCATGATTATTCCTCCAGCAGTATGTGCCAGTACTTCTAACTACTGATCATGTGGCATTTTGGAATTATGTATATGTTATGTATTTAGAGGGTGTGTATTCCAATTTGAGTGTGTGTGTGTGTGTGTGTGGTGTGTGTGTGTTTGTGTGTGTGTGTGTGTGTGTGTGTGTGTGTGTTTGAGTGTGAGTGAGTGAGTGATATCATTGTTCCTGTATGTATTACACTGTCTTTTGTCCATGTGTGATGTATAGTGAGTCCAATTGAGTTTGAAGAATAGGTCTCAAGAAGGATAGTTCATTATACTGTGTGAATGCATGTGTATGTGTAGAAGAATGATTCATTATTGTTACATACTCTGTGTGGGTGTATTTATTGTGTACATATAATGTCTACATGTGCTTCTCTTTTCTTACTTTGTGCGGGCATGGGAATTCACTGCAAAAACGCAAATGTCCGTGGCAGTAAAATCTGTTTTCCATGTAAACAAACTAATGTCTGCATGAAATTATTTAAGGTATGAAAAAGTGCTGCTTTAGCTGTTCACAGAATACCATCGAAAAGTCAGATGCTTGTTAGCATTCTGCTACCATCGTTTTCGGTCCCTTAAACTGAGAGCGAGGTTGAGATGGCTAACTTTCATGAGCAAGCTACAGTGCTGAACACAGTTGCCATACCTTTTGCACTGTATTCTTTTCATAAGTTCATTGGATTGTCAGTGTGTCATCCTCATGCGCATAGACAACTAGAGTGAAACGTTTGAGGATAGTGGCCATACAAGCAAACGGAAATGAAAGTGAATGTCTGCTGTTGTAGAGATGATAGTTGGCATGACACCCACCTCCACGCACACAGTTCTGGTATAGAGTTGTTGTTTTTTTCTTTTGTAAATGTAAATTGTTTAAATGTTACTGATCTTTTTAAACCCTGAAAAAACACTGGATTTTGACTGTTAGAAAACAAATTGGAGGGAGGGGGTAATATACCCCTGGACCTGCGTAGTTTCAAAGTTTTTGAGTATTTTCTTTCTGTCAATCCCTGTGCCTGTTTCTAAAATTTTGTCTCTTCTAGAGTCTGTTTTACAACATATAATGATAAAATAAATTTGAGAATCCTGTCACAGCCCCAAGAGAGGGAAAGCAAGATTGACTCTCTTGCAGTGGTGCAGGCAGAAAGACAGGCAGACAAAATAGACCTTTTACTTGACGTGTTCGTTCTGTGTAGAACTCACCAGTTCTGTTGCTCACTTTTTTCGAGCAGCCCAGGATAGCAAGATGAGAGGGGCATCACCTGCTTTGGGATCATGGGACCATTCCATTGAGGAACCTTAATACTGACTTAGTGCTCTTGGAGGGTACCCTTGGCTGCTGTCCATCCCCCACGAGTCTTTTTCTTATCTCTCTCTCTCTCTCTCTCTCTCTCTCTCTCTCTCTCTCTCTCTCTCTCTCTCTCTCTCTCTCTCTCTCTCTCTCTCTCTCTCTGTTTTCATGAAAGTTCGTTTTTGTTTGTATTTTATACCAGTTTCTTCTGTCAAGAAAAAGGTCTATTTTGTCTGCTTGTTTTTATAATCTTTCTGTATGCAATGTGTATACAATGCAAAGGAGACAAACCTGCTTTCCCTCTCTTGTGGCTGTAACAGTATAACCCACATTTACTCTACTTGGCAATGCTTTCTCTGGCGATCATTCTCTTTTTATCAGAAATTGAAACACAAAACTATTTCACTAGATATATACAAATTTTTTCATTTATACTTCTCCACATTATTTTACCTGTACTGGGTACTCTGCTACTTGTTTAGGTGATTTCTGTACACTTTTTGGAGTTCTGTTACTTTGGGTTTCTGTGGATTGTTCTTCGTTTGTGTGTATTCCTCTCTTGTTGCCATCCCAGACAGCAGGTCTGACAAGTCCTTCCAGAATGAAATGTGTCAATTCAGTTTCACATGACGTCTCTGTGCTCGGAACGAATTCCATATGCATTAACATCACAGGTGCCATGCGTATTGTCATCATGGCACCTCCCTTTTGTGTTTGTATATATGTGATCTAAGGTTAAATGTACATCTTTATTGATGTCTAACTTGTAAAAGTGATTTTTAATTTGCAGGATGCTTGCAACATTCTGTCAGAACGACTGAAACCCATACAGGCTCAGCATCCAAAACACAGCTGGGAGGAACTGGTATGTTCTGGTGTGTGCATGGGTATGTTTGAGTGTATGTGTGTGTGTGTGTTTGTGTAAATGTCAGTGTATGTGTCTGTGCACTTTTTTTAGTATATGTATTCATATATGAGTATAAACATTCATATGTGTGTATGTGCGTGTGTTTGGATGCTGCTTATTTTAAAGCATGCATGCATTTGCAGATCACTAATATTGCATGAAAGCCTATAATGATACATCTCTCACAGTGGACGACGTATGTGAACTCTTGTCCTGCTGCCTCACCACCACCTACTTCACCTTCCAAGGTGAATTCTACCAACAAAAAGAAGGAGCAGCCATGGGCTCCCCAGTAAGCCCAATAGTAGCCAACCTGTTCATGGAGGATTTTGAAGAGAAAGCATTGGCTTCTTTCCACTCCCCACCACGATACTGGGGGCGCTACGTAGACGACACCATGACTATCCTCCCCCAGCAACTGGTCGAACAGTTCACAGAACATCTGAACAACCAACACCCAGCCATCAAATTCACGAGGGAAGTGGAACAGAACAACTCCATAGCCATGCTGGACACCCTCATCACCAGAACTGATGGCATTCTATCCTTCTCGGTCTACCGTAAACCAACTCATACGGACCAATATTTACAGTTCGACAGCCACCAGCCCCTTGAACACAAACTGGGAGTGATTCGAACCCTTACCCACAGAGCTAACACCATATGCAGTACCCAAGAGGCAAAAGACAAGGAGACTAACCACCTGAAAAAAGTGCTCACCATCTCGGGCTACAAAAAGTGGGCCTGGAACAGCCCGGGAGGCAGGAAATCCAACACCGCATCCCAACAGCCAGTGAAACGACACCAGCGCAAGGGACACATCACCATCCCATACGTAGGAGGTGTGAGTGACGCTCTGTCCAGAAAGATCAGAAAACTGGGGGTGGCTGTACATTCCAAACCTTCCAACACCATATGCAGCCAGCTGGTCACCCCCAAGGACAAAACCAGCAAACTCGACAAAGCTGGCATTATATACAGAATAGACTGCCAGGACTGTAATCAACATTATGTCGGTGAAACTGAACGCCCCCTTCAGAAGAGACTAACAGAACACAAGAGGGACTCTTCTCCAGTAGGAGCTCACCTACACGCCGAAAAACATCAATTCAGTGCGGACAATGTCAACATCCTGGACAGAGAAAATAAGTGGTTCCAGCGAGGAGTCAAGGAGGCCATCTACATCGCAGCCACCAACCCCCCGCTCAACAGGGACCGGGGCCGTTACACCCTGCCCCCGGTGTACCATTCTCTGATTCGATCTCGTGAACTGGGTTCATCCCATGTTCGCGAGATCTGAGTAGAGATTCACGCAGACAGCATTAGAGCGCTGACGAAGATGGCGAGAACGCCATCGAAAGCTACGGAACTGTGAGTAGCGATTTTTACACTGTTGGGAGACCTTGTTCTTCAAAATTGGTAGCATTATAATGATACTGAATACTGATAGGCACTCATATCTCATACTTATGTATGGGATTGGCTGACTCATCTGTACAGTCCCAAGAACCTAAAATGCACAGCAAATGTTTTTTTATTATTTCAAAACATCCATACACATTTAGGTACAGGTGGGCTGGTTGGTTTGTAGGATAGAGCCATGGACTCAAAGATCTAATATCTTGCAGTGTTAGCTGCAACATTAAAAACTGGCTGTTCACAGTTCATCTTAATGTTGGTATCATTCTGGTGGTATTAGCTTAGTGTTTCATAGGTCACTTCTTCCCTATCCCCCTCCACATTTCAAGACCATGCTAGTACATAGGATTTTGCACAGGCTTAGGGAGTCTGCCAGATAATGGCAGGCAAATTTGGGCGGGGCGCATCTGGAATTGTCCAAATATGATGAATCCCTGTTGAACAAACTCCAAACTTCAAACATAACGACTTTTAGACAAAGTTTGTTTTTGTACATGCATCTACTGGGACTGTTCACAGAAAGGGAATTTTCTTCCCTCTCCACCTGATCTTTAATGGCCACCATTTAAGTGCTAGTCAGAAGTTTGAAGTTCAAAGTGTAATCTAGAGGGATTCATCACACGTGACAATTCCGTGTATGTTCCACCCAATCTGCCATCTATTAACTGGCAGATTCCTTTATCCTGTGCAAAGTGCTATGTGCAGACATAGTTTTTAAATGGAAAGGGGAAGGTTGTGAGAAGGGGGAGGGGAAATAGAATGGGACCTATGAAGCATTAAGCTGACACCACCAGAATGATTGGAGTATTAGGATGGGCTGCAAACAGGCTAGTTTTTATGTTGCAGGTTGGGATTGAACATGACATACCAGATATTGAGTCAACAGCTCTATTACAAGAGCCAAGAGTTCTCTATAAAAAGTAACACTCATAAAAAAGCATTTCAGTCTTTTGAATTAGGCTACAGGTACAACATGCACTCAACATATGTACCTGCACTCAACACTAGTTAAAAATCCCATGACAACAAAGGAGATGTCTCTGACAAAGTTCTATAGGAAAATCTACTTTCATAGGTAATCAGAAATATGCACATACAAGAAAGAAAAACTGGGCTGTGCTGCTCTGCAGCAATCTGTCTCCAGGGATTTCACACAGTAAATCATCCACATTTATAGTCATAGTCATAGTCATAATCATATTCATACTCATATTCATACTCATTTCTTTTGTCACTATGGATTTACCATGTGAAACTCAGGCTGCTCTCCCCTTTTGAGAGCATGTTGCTGCAGTGCAGCACCACTCAAATTTTTTTTACCAAGACTTTAGAAAGCAAGAAAGTTAATGGGCCTTCGAGTGGAAGGACCTGGGAAATCAACCTATCTCTTCAATGTTTTACATCAGGGCAGCCTGGGGAAAGCCCAGCTCTTCACAATTTTAACGTGCACAGGCCAGAAGGCACACAGGAAGGATTAGATGTTCAGTTCGATTTTCCGATCAAACTGACGAGGCCTCAATAGAAAACAAACCTTGGAACCTCCAGTTTAGTTATTGGCAGGCGAACACCAGAACCATTCTGCCACTCTTCTCCTTAGTCAGCAGTGTTTTGATGACCTAACTTGGCCTTCACAACTAGTGTAGTGTATTAATGACATATAGCCCACACCTCCCAAAGCCTCCCTGGGTCCTTGTCTTGGACAGGGGAAGCTGGACAAAATAGGGGATTGCTAAGTCCAGGCCATGTAACAAATTTGTGGCCAAAAGTAAAACAATATTAAACAAGAAACATAAATTAATAAAAACACATATCAGTATCAACATGCTGCACGGACTTAGACTTCAGATGATTTTTTCATTTAGGCCATTGTCCTGAAGAAGGGGTGTGAAATATATAGACGGAATTTTCGTGTTTGGTGAAATTTCATAAATATTACTCATCAAGAAAACTGAGGCAGTCACGCCACAAACAAAAGAATAATAACACAGATATACATATATGTATGAAATATTTTTTATCTGTGAAAGAGATTTGTATAGAAATTATGTTAAGTTTCTAGTTACTACTCATTTGTCACTTGCAGTGCATGTCTTAAAAGTCTTTCAAATCTTTTTTTTTTCTGAAGTTTCTGACTGGTATGTTGATATCCAGAACTGTATGAAACAGAATAAGCTACAGTTGAATGGAGAAAAGATGGAAGCAATCCTCATTGGCACTAAGCACAAGCTTTCCACTGTAAAAAATACTATTGTCGAGAACCTTGGCATATACATACAAGTAGGGTGACCTTGGAGATTGGAAAAAATGTCCATCTTTTATCCACCAGCAAGGAGTTATCTAGGCAGAAGCAAACCCAGACCTTCCAGTAGGAAGTCCAATGTCTTACCCACTTGACTATGATGCCCATCAAATTCTTGAACTGTTTCCAGTATTGATTACTGTTGATATCGCCACAGTTAATTGTTAGTAGACAAAAAATGTTTTCTTCTCCTTTTCAGATTCTTGCTGCCTTGTGGGAGAGGGTTCACCTGTCTGCAATTGGATTTTATAAGTGAGTTCTTCATGCTTGTGTGTGTTTCTGTGACATTAAAATGTATTAGAAAGATTTTTTCAACTGTTAATTTCAAGATGGATCTTTACCAACATTTGGGGCAAAGATGTGGACCATTTCAAATTTGGAGGATGAAGTGTTAAGGTCAAGGTCATGTGGATTTGAAAAAAATGTTCCTTAGATTAGAACAATGTATCAACAGTACTTTCTTAGAAATTTGATGTTATATAAAATCTGTTTTCATTGTTGTGACAGTCTACCTTTTGCCCTCAATACACATGAAGTTTTATTTCACAGCAACTTCAAGAAGCACAAAAGATAATGTACTTGAGAAGTATGAAGTCTGACATTTTTTTGTAATGCTTTTTGTGTAATGTGGTTTAACCTTCTTGTTTATCAGTTTAGTTGGAATTTCTCCTCTTCCTGTCTGTGTTCTGCCCCCTCTTCTCTGCTGCTTCAGTGGCATTGTGATGTTCTCCACACTGTTCATTCTGGCTCTTCTGTCCAACGTTAAACCCAAGAGACTATACAGTTGAAGGCCCAGAACAAGTGGTGCAGTGGTCAAGTGAATAAGGTGTCATACTTCCAGTCAGGAGATCTGGGCTTGGTCCTGCTTGGTACTTCCCACCTGGTGGGTAAAGAGCAGAACATTTTTCCAATCTCCCATGTCAACATGAGTGCAGACCTGTTAGTGTCTAAACCCTTTTCATGTGTGTATGCACGCAGTCATCAGTATGCACATGAAATATTTTTGAGTCATGTCGCTGTCTGGAAATGTGAACACACTTGGCATGCACAGACACCAAAGTTCGACTCTGCAAATGTAGGCAAAACAGTGTGCATACATGCATCCAAGAAAATGGAAATGCTAAAAAGAAAAATTTTTGTTTTCAAGTTCATAAACTGGAAGTGCATAGGAGCTAATGATATCCAGTTCGAAAATTGGATTTACATCTCCGTCTTTTAAGAGAAATTGAGACTGATTTTTGTCTGATTGTTGTGTCTTTCAGTCTGCCTGTAATTCTGTTTGTTAATTCAACAAAAGGTGTGAGTATAGGTTTTTGGTGTTGCAGATTTTTGTTGTTGTTGTTGTTTTGTTTTGATTTTCATAGAATTTTGTTTTCCTTTTTTGCCTGTCTCTTTTTCTTCTTTGTTATTGTTATTGATAGTAGTAGTAGGCTTCTTTCAATCAGCATTGACTATGGATGATTTGCCCGAGTTAACGCCTGTGGAGTAGCATTGGCTGTGCCTGGTAAGGCCAGTGCAGGAAAGCAGTCTCTGCCACATCGGATGCATGCATAGATGCTGGCCATGGGGCTGCTTTCATAGGAGCTAGCTTTCTGCCAGGCTGTCTTTTCCTCAGCTAAGCTCTGGATCTTGTTTTTCACCGACTGGAGTTGTTTCTGGAGTACACTGTGCCATCTGTTTCAGTCGCCTGCTGTGTCTTCCCAGCTGTCATTATTATGTCCAGAACTTTCATATCATGCTTGCAGATGTCTTGGTATGGTAGCTAGGGGTGGCCAGCAGCTCTCCTGCCAGAGGCCAGTTTGCCATAAAGGATATCCTTTGAGGTATGGCCATCTTCCATCCAGTGCTCTTGAGCCAGCACAGCCTGCGGTGTCTGAGCAATGTGTGCATGGTGGGGAGACCAGTGCATGCGAGGACCAGGGCGTTTGGT
The DNA here is from genome assembly GCA_030674185.1 of Monoplex corrugatus. Taxonomy (NCBI): domain Eukaryota; kingdom Metazoa; phylum Mollusca; class Gastropoda; order Littorinimorpha; family Ranellidae; genus Monoplex; species Monoplex corrugatus. The sequence goes on from JAPXFY010002436.1 coordinate 15,334, forward strand.
ATTTTGTCACTCTACTTGATGCTGCGGATATGGAGCTTTGGGGGGCAGACTATTTTCAGGAGAATTTTGAACAGTCCATTCCTGCTGATCATATCAAATGCCTTGGTAAGATCGAAGAAGATGATTGAGAGGGGCTTTTGCTGTTCTCTGCGTTTCTCCTTTATTTGACAAATAGAAAAAAATTATGTCCACTGTGCAGCTGTCTGATTGAACGTTGGACTGGGACTCGGCGAAGACATACTCAGCTAGCTTTTGGAGATGGGCAGAGTTTGATGGCATTGAGGTCTGAGGTGGCAACGAAGTTGTCCCTGGAGTCTGAGTTGTGTTCTACCCATCTCTCCATCTGTTTACCTTTGTCGGAAATCACTTCCCCATCGGTGGATCTGAGGGGGGCTGTTCTGCTCTGCGTGGGATCAAGAGCTTTCTTGATGCCTTCATACATACCTCTTATGCTGCCTGTAGATGCTGCAGACTGGCTGTCATCACTGAGCTGTTGCCAATATTCGCTGGCACATCTTCTTGCTGTCTGCTGCACTTTGTTCCTGGCAGCTCTGAATGCTTGCAGGGATTTCTGTCTTGGGGAGCACTTGTATTCAGTAAGATCAGCACGTTTTGCATCAATAATGGGCGTCATCTCATTGGATTTGGCTTCAAACCAGTCATTGTTCTTGGAAGTCACTCTCCCAGAGATACCTAAAGCTGTTTTGTGAATGGTCTCCCAGAGGTGGTCCCATTTCTCAAGGCAGAGCTGTGCGGTTGGTCTGTGGATAGAGCACCTTTGAGAGACTTGGCAAATTCCTCACCTTTCTCTGGAAACTGGAGGTGTTGATACTAGGCTTCCTCCCTTGTTTGGTATGGTGAAACTTCTTAGGTTGTAATCTGATCTTGCAACACACTATTGAGTAGTTTGTCTTGCAGTTTGCGCTATGGTGTGTGCAGGTAAGAAGCATGATTTTAAGGCTTGTTTGCCTGACAATGATCATGTCCAGTTAGTGCCAATATTTTGATCGAGGATATTGCCATGATGCTTTGTGTTGAGGCTTCATCTAGAAGAAGAGTTTGTCACACAGGCGCCATGATAGGAACAAAGCTGCAGGAGGCGCTGCCCATTTTCATTGATTTTGCCAAGTTCGAAATGTCCCAGGCAGGAAGGCCAAGAGTCGTGATCAGCATCCATCCTGGCATTGAAGTCACCCAGGAGGGTAAAGTGTTCTTTTCTAGGGATATTCTTGATATTATCACTGAGGTTAGCATAGAACTTGTCCTTTGCCTCTGGTGGAGACGTCAGGATAAGAACATAGGCGCTTATAAGAGTGACTGAGCCATTAGACATGTGGAGGTGGAGAATCAGCAAGCATTCATATCCCTCGTCACTTCGATCAGCTATTTTCGGCAGGGAGTTCTTGACTCATCATCATCATCATCATCATCAGGTGCCCTGCCGCATGGCGTTGGCTACCATGGACTTCCAACCATCTCTATCTCTCGTTGCCCCCAGCATCTCCCTCACCCTCTTCATCCCCAGCCACTCTGCAAGTCCGTCAGCATTCTCTCCCTGGGTCTACCTGGTGCTCTCTTTCCCTCCAGCTTTCCCGTTGTGACCAGGTGCTCCAAATCCCTCTTCCTCATAAAATGGCCTATAAATGTTGCTTGTCTTTTCCTAATCTTCCTTATGAGTGATCTACTTGTGTCTGCCTCCATCAAGACTGTCTCGTTTGTTTTCTTTGCTGTCCATGGAACTCTTAACATTCTTCTGAGAAACCACATCTCGGCCGCCTCGATCCTGCTCTGGCTTTGCTTGCTGACTGTCCAGGCCTTACATCCGTACAACAGTATTGGTTCTATATAACATTCAAGGACTCTCTTCTGATGTTAATTGATAGGCATTTGTTGGTAAGAATGCTTGTCATCTTCTTGAATGCTGTTTTGGCTTGGCCGATTCTGCCAGCTATTTCCGATTTGCATCTGCCGTCTGATGAAATGACCGTTCCCAGGTATTTGAACTTATTAACCTGTGTCAAGGTTGTGCCATTTGCTGTTATTTTGCATGAGGGGATTTCATGTTTTTTACTGATCACCATGACTTCAGTCTTCCTGCTGTTTAGTTCCAGCCCCTTACCTTTGCTTTCTATTTCTAGTATATTCCCAAGGTTTTGTAGGTCCCTTTCATTTTCTGCAATTAGCACAGTGTCATCTGCGTACTGAATGTTGTTTATCATTTTCCCTCCAACCTTTAATCCAGGGTCTTCTTCTAGGTTTCTCTTGATGTTTTTGCTATTAGTGAAAACAGATCTGGTGACAAAACACAACCCTGTCTGACTCCTCTTTTGATGTTTTGAAAAGAGCTTATATTGTTTTCTATTCTCATTGCAGCTGTTTGTTCCCAGTACATATTCCTGATTATTCGTAGATCTTTTCCATCAACATTGAGTCTCTCCAGTTGGTTGATCAATTCTTCATGTCGTACCCGATCGAAAGCCTTGGTATAGTCAACAAAGCATAAATACAAATTTGTTGGTAAGAATGCTTGTCATCTTCTTGAATGCTGTTTTGGCTTGGCCGATTCTGCCAGCTATTTCCGATTTGCATCTGCCGTCTGATGAAATGACCGTTCCCAGGTATTTGAACTTATTAACCTGTGTCAAGGTTGTGCCATTTGCTGTTATTTTGCATGAGGGGATTTCATGTTTTTTACTGATCACCGTGACTTCAGTCTTCCTGCTGTTTAGTTCCAGCCCCTTACCTTTGCTTTCTATTTCTAGTATATTCCCAAGGTTTTGTAGGTCCCTTTCATTTTCTGCAATTAGCACGGTGTCATCTGCGTACTGAATGTTGTTTATCATTTTCCCTCCAACCTTTAATCCAGGGTCTTCTTCTAGGTTTCTCTTGATGTTTTTGCTATTAGTGAAAACAGATCTGGTGACAAAACACAACCCTGTCTGACTCCTCTTTTGATGTTTTGAAAAGAGCTTATATTGTTTTCTATTCTCATTGCAGCTGTTTGTTCCCAGTACATATTCCTGATTATTCGTAGATCTTTTCCATCAACATTGAGTCTCTCCAGTTGGTTGATCAATTCTTCATGTCGTACCCGATCGAAAGCCTTGGTATAGTCAACAAAGCATAAATACAAATTTGTTGGTAAGAATGCTTGTCATCTTCTTGAATGCTGTTTTGGCTTGGCCGATTCTGCCAGCTATTTCCGATTTGCATCTGCCGTCTGATGAAATGACCGTTCCCAGGTATTTGAACTTATTAACCTGTGTCAAGGTTGTGCCATTTGCTGTTATTTTGCATGAGGGGATCATCTCAATTGACCTCTCTATGATAGTTCTTAGGATGTATATGGCATTAATAGTTCCTTTCCCCTCCACAAATCCACACTGTTCTTCTGCTATTTCTCTTTTGATTCTATTCCTTGTCCTCATCATGATTATTCTTAACAGGATTTTTGTTACATGACTCATCAAACTGATATTTCTTAGTTTGTTTTGCATGTTTATTGATATGTATTCTGATATTTCTTTGTTTGTTTTGCATGTTTATTGATGTATATTCTGATATTTCTTTGTTTTGCATGTTTATTGATGTATATTCTGATATTTCTTTGTTTTGCATGTTTATTGATGTATATTCTGATATTTCTTTGTTTGTTTTGTATGTTTATTGATATGTATTCTGATTTTGTTTGTTTGTTTTACATGTTTATTGATGTATATTCTGACATGTCTGTGTGTGTGTGTGTGTGTGTGTGTGTGTGTGTGTGTGTGTGTGTGTGTGTGTGTGTGTGTGTGTATGATATATTTGAGCTTGTGCTTATTGCCCTCTGTTTTCTCATGAAATGTGTAATGCGCAGTGAAACCAGATGAGTTTGGAGAATAGTGCTGTACAATGATGTATCACTATTAAAGTATTATTATTATTTATTATTATTATTATTGTCATTATTTTTTATTATTATTGTACTTGTTGTTTTATTCATTTGATTGCACCTATTGCTAACATAATTTTATTGCCCTTTTGCCTTTTCACCAGATTGCCTGAAGGGGGCTGCAGTTTAGAGAGTGGGGGACAGCCGTTCACCTATTTCACGTATGGTTGTGGCTGTAGTATGGTGGAGGTGGATTGTTTGACGGGAGACCATCAGGTCTTGTCCACAGACATCATCATGGACGTCGGCAAGTCCCTGAACCCTGCCATTGACATTGGCCAGATTGAGGGAGCCTTTATGCAGGTATATGTGTGTGTGTGTGTGTATGTGTGTCTCTGTGTGTGTGTGTGTACAAGCATGCATGCATGTGTGTATGTGTGTGTGCATGTGAGAGAGATAGAGATAATGTCGTATTGAGATTTTTTTCCCTTTTCATTTCAAGCTAATATTCAGGTAAAGGAAACATGGACCTGCCAGCAAAGAAATCTTCAGAATGAGCACACTGCTGTCAGAGGCATTCTGATGTAAATTTTTTTTTTTTTTTGATAGTTTGCGGCAGTGTATCTTTATTTTGAGAGGTGGATCGGTAGGAACCACACATGTTTTTTGTCTTCTAATCCTTGCTGTATAATGGAATAGCCAAGCACCACACATGCATTCTTTATCAAGCCCTTGTCCCTTAGTGGAACAGATAACCACCACTCATGTTTTTCTTCGTCTGGCCCTTTTCTCATAGTGAAATAGCTAAGCGGCAAATAACTAAGCACCATGTATGCTTTTTTCATCTAACCCTTGCACAATTGTGGAATAGATAAACACCACACGTTTTTCTTCATTTAGCCCTTGCCTCATAGTGGAGTAGATAAACACCACACGTTTTTCTTCATTTAGCCCTTGCCTCATAGTGGAATAGATAAACACCACACGTTTTTCTTCATTTAGCCCTTGCCTCATAGTGGAATAGATAAACACCACACGTTTTTCTTGATGTAGCCCAGCCTCATAGTGGAATAGATAAACACCACACGTTTTTCTTGATGTAGCCCAGCCTCATAGTGGAATAGATAAACACCACACGTTTTTCTTGATGTAGCCCAGCCTCATAGTGGAATAGATAAACACCACACGTTTTTCTTGATGTAGCCCAGCCTCATAGTGGAATAGATAAACACCACACGTTTTTCTTGATGTAGCCCAGCCTCATAGTGGAGTAGATAAACACCACACGTTTTTCTTCATTTAGCCCTTGCCTCATAGTGGAATAGATAAACACCACACGTTTTTCTTGATGTAGCCCAGCCTCATAGTGGAATAGATAAACACCACACGTTTTTCTTGATGTAGCCCAGCCTCATAGTGGAAATAGATAAACACCACACGTTTTTCTTGATGTAGCCCAGCCTCATAGTGTGTAGATAAACACCACACGTTTTTCTTGATGTAGCCCAGCCTCATAGTGCTGTAGATAAACACCACATTTTTTTCTTTATTATTGAATTGAGATTTGGTGCTGTATAGATACTGTAATGATTATTATTATTGTTGTTATTATTATGAAGGGCCAGACAGGTTTTCACAGTGCTGTGATGTTGAGAATGGGGATGAGAGTGATGGTGCTATGCAATTGAGTTTGGTACTTTGTAACGGGGCTGTACTCTACACTTACTTTCATAATATATCTTGGCCTGAGAGATACAGACACCTGTTATGTAGGTCAAATGATTTTAGTGACACCCTCAGTGGCGCACCTGTAAAGTAGATGGGACTCAGTTGTTTAGTTTTAGTTCTCCTAATGAGCCCATACCATGCTGAACTCTGGGTAGAAGCCATTTGCGGCTGAAAAACCCCAACAAAAATGTTTTGGTCTGATGTGGATTCGAATCTACAATCTCCCGGTCAGTAGTCCATTGATAGTCAATACTGTTGTATTGTGCATCCCCTAATTAATATTGAAAATATTGAAATATGTATTGATTTGCTTGCTTTGTCAGATATCCATCCACATTCCAACTAGGCATTTATCTTGGGAGGACTCATTACACTGCAATATTTTCAACTTTAATAGGACTGTTTTAAGTCTGACATGTAGATGCATCGCTGCCATGACTTGGGCTTTTTTTTTTTCATTTTGCTTTATTATATTTCTCTTAATTTTTTTTAGATGTTGCATTACCAGTTATTGTTTGTTCTTTTTTTTTTTTTGTCAGGGTTATGGCATGATGGTGTTAGAGCAGTACAAAGTTCAGAGTGATGGCACTCTGTTGACACGTGGACCCAGCAACTACAAGATCCCCTCCATGGGCAACATCCCCCAGTCCTTCAACGTCACTCTCCTCAGGGAGTCTGGCAATCCCAAGGCTCTCTATTCCTCCAAGGTAACGTTTGTTGTGACTTTACAAAAAATTTCCACAATTTTTTCATTGTATGTTATGGTGTAGTGTTGCTAAGGATGCTCACTTTTAGTCAAAAAGAAGTGATTGGAAAACATTGTTAATGGCAGACTAGTTGTATTGTCATTGTTACCATGTTACCACTTACATATCTTCAAGACAGCAGAGTATAACTTTGTCCAGAACTTGATTGCTATTTTGTATGAATCCATACCATGAAATTACAAGCAAGCAAGTAAGCAACATCACTAGCAAATACTACTTCACATGTGAAAAATTTTTAGTGTACATCATCATTTGGGGTGGGGATGGAGAAGTCACTTAAAATGTATTTTTATTTAGTTTATTCATTATATTTTTGTTTATTTTATTCATTTTTTGAGAGGGGGGTGGGTGACAGAATTAGGAACTCAAACAAAAAGAAGGCAGAGTCAATGAATCAGTAGAATAGCTTTAACCCTTTCACATTCTTGATGTCTTACATCCCTGACAGTATAATGGAAACATCTGTTTTATTCACCTCCATCGCCCTGGCTGCTAGTCTCCATCATAGGCTTACCTTTCCTCTCTTATCTTCCAGGGTCAGAATCTTGGTCAGCAAGTCAGGAGGGTTTCTTTAAACAGTAGAAGTATTATCTCTTTGGAACACACTCTAAAATGGCTGCTGAAGCTCTTGAGACACACAATTTTTGGTACTTTTTAAAAAATTATGGAGAATGACCAATGATAACAAACCTATCCTGTTATATATGTTTAAAAAGGTCATTATGGCTGCTTTGTAACTGTGCAGACCATTTGTTTATGCATGCTTTCATTTTTTCTGGTTTACCACTGAAAAAGGCATGCAAATAGCTTCAAAAAAAAAAAAAGTTCGAGATGTACACACACATGACTTATCAAACTCTTGCTTGTAATCCCTTAAATATCCATGTCACAAAACTGCACTGAACATGTCACAAGATATACATGCTTCTCTGGAAGTTACTATGAGTTCTGCTTTTATGAATATTTTGTCCTAAAAATGATTAAATACAGGCAATCAAAGGGAAAGAAACCTACTTAGAAAAGTGGTTAAATTGTGCTTTCAGCATAATCGCCCTTTATATAGTATGCAAATTGTCTCGGTAAAAAGATCATAACATCCTCGCATTTTCGGCTGCAGAACATCACAGTCAAGAGACTGAGCTCCACAGCCTGAGCTGCAGAGCATTGCCAACGAGTTATTGGATGCACTGAATTACTTTATTTTCAGTGGACATGCCTCGCATAGAATGGCTTGACCATTCTGGTTTCCTCCGTTTTTTGGTTGTTGTTTTTTTCTTATGGTGGGTGTGGGTGTCTGTGTCTCTGTCTTTGTGAATGTGTGTGTGTATGTGCATGTGTGTATGTGCATGTGTGTATATGTATATGTATGTGTCTGTGTGTATATGTCTTTATCTGAGTGTGAGTGTGTCTCTGTGTGCATGTGTCGGTATCATTATGTGTGTTTTTGTGTGTGTGTCTGTTCACCTGTGAAATTTGTCAGAAAGGAATTTTTTAGCAGTTTTATGTTTGGACATCAGTGTGTGGATTATTCAGCAGTTACCATTCACATGTCCTGTCCTTTGTCACTGCAGGGTATAGGAGAGCCGCCACTGCTGCTGGGTGCCTCAGTGTTGTCTGCTGTCTATGATGCAGTGAGAGCTGCTCGAACTGATGAAGGTTTGGACCCATTCGTAACACTTGACACCCCTGCCACTCCTGCACGTATCCGTATGGCCTGCTCTGACCGCTTCACTCAGCTGGTAAGTCAAAAATGTTTTTTGTATGCTTCTTCAGTTTATCCGCTTCACTCAGCTGGTAAGTCAAAAATGTTTTTCGTATGCTTCTTCAGTTCATCCACTTCACTCAGCTGGTAAGTCAAAAATGTTTTTTGTATGCTTCTTCAGTTTATCCGCTTCACTCAGCTGGTAAGTCAAAAATGTTTTTTGTATGCTTCTTCAGTTTATCCGCTTCACTCAGCTTTTAAGTCAAAAATCTTTTCCATATGCTTCTTCAGTTCATGATTTTCGAAGTTGAAAAGATAGAAAGCAGAGCCCACCGTGGAAAGTGTATCATGCAAAAATACTTTCTGCCTGCTTTGCTCAGAGGTCTACCACTCTTAGCCAGGCTTTTCAGATAGACAACATAGATAATAGCTTTCAATGACTTTCCATAGTCCGTAATTGTAGTAAGAGGGTGAATCTGGTAGTTCTTGGTTCAGTAAAATAAACCATAAAGCCATTATAGCTTCGTCCATGAACCTGTCTTTCCTGTGTTTATTTTATACTGGGTCAGCATGTTGAATAAGAGGTAAGTGTACATAAGCATGTTGATTAACAGGTAAGCATACTGAATAACAGGTAAGTATATTGAATGACAGATAAGCATACTGAATAACAAGTAAGCATATTGAATGACAGGTAAGCATATATAAACAGGTAAGCACGTATAGACATGCTGAGTAACAATAAGCGTACAGCATGTTGAATGACAGGTATGCATATGTAAGTATGCTGAAAAATAGATAAGCTTATACATGTTTTGAATAACTGCTAAGCTTACTGAAGAAGCGGTGAATATATGAAGTAGATTGAATAACATAACAGGTAAACATTTATAAGCGATTGAATAACAGATAAGAATATTAAATGTGTTTATGAATTAGCCAGTGATTAACAGAATTATGGTTTCCAATGTATAGACAGTTATTTTGTGAGTGTGTGCGTTTCAGTACGAAGGTGAAGAAAAGAAGAGTGACAAAAAGCCATGGTTTGTCAGTCTGTAATAAGACTGCTTTGTCACCGTCTTCACCTGTAAATGGACTGTTGACATTTCTTTCACTGTGGCAGCTTGCATTCAGGACCAGTGTAGGCACACTGTAGTAAACTCGTTCGGGACACTTCTGCTTGAGGCTGCCTCCATCATAGTCCACCAGTGTTTTGACGTTTTCGGCACAAGAATCTTAACACAGTTCACTATAGGCTGGAAAACAGGTAAAGGAAAATCACTTGACAGACACGGTCTGGATAGAGAAATAATGTATATGGACAGATTTTGGACTTAGGAGTTGGTTATTACCTGGTACCAGTATACTTAGATTAGGTGCAAAGTGATGCCCAACTTTTGTTCTTGCAAGTATCTGAAGACAATCCAACTTTTTATTAGTTGTTTTATGCTCAGGATAAACTTCGGTTGCTTTCAAATGAAAAACTCATTATGAGAAATGTTGTGTTCTTTGATTCTGTGCAAAATGTTTTACCCAAAATTACAGTATTGTTTGTGTTATGTCTAAACGCGTCACAAGCAGGACTGCTTAGTTGTCGGGCCCAAACAGCTGAGTTGTGATGGCAGAATAGTTTATTTTCTTTTAAATTGAAACATATTGTTAAACGGAAACAGTTGAATTTTCTGTCAACATAAAAAGTATATAGACAGCTGAGGTTTCATGTAATCAGTGCTTTAGAAAAGTTTGTTTTCTTTTAAATTGAAACATGTTGTTAAACGGAAAAAGCTGAATTTTCTGTCAACATAAAAAGTATATAGACAGCTGAGGTTTCATGTAATCAGTGCTTTAGAAAAGTTTGTTTTCTTTTAAATTGAAACATGTTGTTAAACTGAGATAGCTAAATTTTCTGTCAGCATAAAAAGTATATAGGCAGCTGAGTTTTCATGCAATCAGTGCTTTTTTCTTTCTTTTGTCTAAAGTTTTTTGTTTTGTTTGGTAGAGTATGAATGTGGGTGTTTTTTTGTTTTTTTCTCTTTTCCATAATGAATGCAATCCATTTTCGTTTTTGTATTTTGTGCTGAACATGGTTGTGTCTTGAAAACCAGTTTGGTGATCTGGGTGAAGGCTGTGGTTTTCACCAAGTCCTCTTTGTTGCCTCAGGGTTGCTTTTTTAGAGTTGCGCCAATTGGCCATCACCTGTTTATTTCTGAATGGTGGGTAGACCTGCAGAAGGAACTGTGGGGACTGTTTGTGACTTCTGTTAAATGGACAGTTTCAGTGCACTTTAAATTTACAGTTGTTTTCAGTGTGTGTCTGTTTTTCTGCTGGCTTCATGTGACTGTTTTGGTACCATTACATTGGATAGATTTTCTTGTTTGGTTAGAAAGGATTGAGGGTGTTTTTTTGTTTTTGTTTTTCTTTTTTTTTTAATTACTTTTTTGTTGGGTGGTGGTGGTCTGAATGGATTTTTTCTGTGTGAAATGCAGGCCACTCTCCCATCAGAAAAGCATGTCACTTTAGTACAGTGAAAAACTTTTATGTCTGTGTCTTCTTCATTACAATGATAATACCAAAGAAATAAGAGGGAAGCGGGGAGAATTTTTGTAATATAATCAAAGGACGTAACTCTTGAGAATTATCTCCCATGTTGTATAGAACTTCCACAGACATCTAAGATATAGACTGCGCGTGCCTGCCTGCGAGTGGCCCTATCGCGCCACCATTTACCGAGGACCGGTCCGGTCTGCTCGCTCTCGGCAGCTGGGCGTAGTACAATTTAGTAATGACCGGCGTGTTAATTTGACTGAAAAACGTGTTTTCTCTGTTAAAAAAAATATCGGGAACAACTACCAGTACTGTTTAGCAGAAGGTCATAGCTAAGGGACGGAGTCTGTTTAGTTGGTGTAGCTTTACACTTGATGCTTTGACTGATAATGGAATAAAGTGACCCCCCTGACCAAGAAATTCCAATGCCATGTGTTAGGTCTGCACTATCTTATTGATAAACTGTCTACTAGGTAGGCCCCTAACAGGCGTGGGAATTCACGAGTTATTATAAACTTTACCATCTAAATAGACTGCTCACACACACACACACACACACACACACACACACACACACACACACACACACACACACACACACACACCCACACACACCCACTCACTCACTCACTCTCTCTCTCTCTCTCTCTTTCTGGCTCTGTGTGTGTGTGTGTGTGTGTGTGTGAAAGAGAGAGAGAGCGAGAGAGAGAGAGGTGTCAAAGGTTACTTTAGACTTCAGTGCAGCACAGTACCGTTACCACTGGGACGTGAGCATGAGTCTGGCATTGTTCTTGTCGTAGCGATGCGTATAAGTGTTGGAAGTTCTTATTTGAAAATAGTATACTCGCAAAAACAACCACGTCTTTTCTGTGATCAAGGCAGTGGCACGTGCTTACTGCAAAGTACGCATGCATCACCTTGTCAAGCAGCACAACAAATTGATCACTGGAAAGTACGTACGTAAAAACGATGAGCAAACTGATTCTTTTTATGCATCAGTATGCCCTGCGTTCAGAGCGTTAGCTAGGTCTGTTTTCAGCATGTGTAATAGTCAAACACAATTGCATTTATGTTAGATTTTCTTAAAGGCCCCTACTGCACACACATTGAAACATTCTTCAGCTTGTTTGGTAGTGGGGTGGAGGTTTCCTGTTATAAGCAATGGTTTAGTGTGATCTTTTCTGTATGTATTTCACATCATGAGCAAGACGGTGAGTGGAGAGAGAGAGAGAGAGAGAGGAGAGAGAGAGAGAGAGAGAGAGAGAGAGAGAGAGAGAGAGAGAGAGAGAGAGATTTGCAGTAGCATTATGACTTTATGACGACTGTGAATATGGGTTTGATGATAGACTAAAAAAGCTCTCTGCGTTGTTGCACCACATAAAATGACAAACCAGTAAACTAAATATGCCCATGTACATACA
>JAPXFY010000243.1:5000-15000 GCA_030674185.1 Monoplex corrugatus
ACACACACACACACACATACACCACTCAAAACACACACACAACGCACATACACACACATACATACACACATACACAGAGACACACACATACACACACACACACACACACACCACATAACACACACACACACACATACAACACACACACACATACACACACACAACACACACACACACAACACACACACACACATACACCACATCATACACACACACAAACACACACAACACACACACACACACACACACACACACACACACACACAACCACACACCCACAACACACCACAACACACACACACAACACACACAACACACACACACAACAAACACACACATCCACAACACACAACCACAAACACAACATACACACACACTACACACACACACACAACACAACCAACAAACACACACACAACACACACACACACATACACCACACACACACACACACACACACCACACACACACACACACACACACACACACACACACACACACACACACACACACACAACCACAGATAACGAGTTCCTGTACACATCTAACAAAATACGCTGTCGCCCACGCCTGTATCTGCTGACGTCACAGCTGTTGTGTATCCACAGATATCTCCCACCCCCTCACCCCCCATCGCTTCTTTCCTATCTTGTCCCAAAATACAGTGGTGCTCTCTCTCTCTCTGTCCTCTCTGTCTCTCTGTCTCTCTGTCTTTTCTGTTTCTTCTCTGTTTTGTCTCGCTCTCTCTGTCTCTCTCTGTCTCTCTTCTCTCTGTCTTTTTTCTCTGTCTCTCTCTGTCTCCTCTTGTCTTTGTCTCTGTGTCTCTGTTCTTCGTGCTCTGTCTTCTCTCTCTCGTTTGTGTGTGTGTGTGTTGTTGTGTTTGTGTGTGTGGTGTGTGTGTGTGTTGTGTGTGTTTGTGTGTCTATTTTTCTCTCTGTGTGTGTGATGTGTGTGTGTGTCTGTATGTGTGTCTGTCTGCCTGTCTATTTGTCTCTCTGTCTCTGTCTGTCTGTGTGTCTGTATGTTGTTGATCTGTGTGTGTGTGTTGTCTCTCTCTCTCGCTCTCCTCTCTCTCTCACTCGTCTTGTTGTCTGTCTGCTCGTCTGTCTCTGTGTTCTGTCTGTCTGTCTGTATGTCTGTCTATCTGTCTGTCTGTCTGTCTCTCTCTCTCTCCTCTCTCCTCGCTCTCTCTCTCACTCGCTCTGTGTCTGTCTCTCTCTGTCTGTCTGTCTGTGTCTCTGTCTGTCTTCTGTGTGTCTGTGTGCTGTCTGTCTGTCTGTCTGTCTCTCTCTCTCCCATCTCTCCCCCTCTCTTCTCTCTCTCCCTCTCTCTCTCTCTATCTTCTTTCTTTCTCTCTTCCTCTCTCTATCTCTATCTCACTGTATCTCTATCTCTACCTCTCTACCTCTATCTTTATCTCTCTCTCTGATCTACTCTCTCTCTTGATTACTGTCTCTCTGATCTACTCTCTCTCTGATCTACTCTCTCTCTCTCTCTCTCTCTTCTCTCTCTTTCGCTCTCGTCTCTGTCTGTCTGTCTGTCTCCCTGATCTACTCTCTCTGTGATATACTCTCTCTGTGATCTACTCTCTTTCTCTCATCTACTCTCTCTGTGATCTACTCTCTGATCTACTCTCTGTGATCTACTCTCTGTGTGATCTACTCTCTGTGATCTACTCTCTGTGTCTCTCTCTCTCTTTCATCTACTCTCTCTCTCTCTGATCTGCTCTCTCTCTCTCTCTTCTCTCTCTCTCTCTTCTCTCCTCTCTCTCTCTCTCTCTCTCTCTCTCTCTCTCTTTCATCACATCTGTATTAATTCTCAGCTGCTGCTGTATTTTTGCACGTGCACGAACACACCTATCACCTTACGCACGCGCTGTTGCCAAGTCAGCCGCCTGATGCGTGCATTTAGGTGGCTTCTACTACAAGCATAGAAAAGATTACAACTGCAGAGATTTTGAATTAATTCCAGCCTAGAATTTCTTCATTGATGGTTGTTTGAATTTCAAACACAGTTTTTTTTTCTTTCTTTCCCCTTCTATCGAGATTTGGAATTAGTAGAAGTATAGAATTCCTTCCTAAATAGTTGCTTGAATGTAATTAATTTTTTGGTTATGAAATTTTGTTCGACGGATTCGCTTTTAATAATCACAAACATAATAGAAATTTGTGAAGGAATGTTTAATAGGCGCTTGCCTTGTTTTGTCTGTACAGACGTCTGTCTTGTTTTGTCTGTACAGATGTCTGTCTTGTTTTGTTTGTACATGTGTCTGTCTTGTTTTGTCTGTACAGACATATGTCTTGTTTTGTCTGTACAGGTGTCTGTCTTGTTTTGTCTGTACTGATGTCTGTCTTGTTTTGTCTGTACATGTGTCTGTCTTGTTTTGTCTGTACAGACATCTGTCTTGTTTTGTCTGTACAGGTGTCTGTCTTGTTTTGTCTGTACAGACATCTGTCTTGTTTTGTCTGTACAGGTGTCTGTCTTGTTTTGTGTGTACAGGTGTCTGTCTTGTTTTGTCTGTACAGACATCTGTCTTGTTTTGTCTGTACAGACGTCTGTCTTGTTTTGTCTGTACAGGTGTGTGTCTTGTTTTGTCTGTACAGGTGTGTGTCTTGTTTTGTCTGCACAAGTGTGTGTCTTGTTTAGTCTGTACAGACGTCTGTCCTGTTTTGTCTGTACAGGTGTGTGTCTTGTTTTGTCTGTACAGGTGTGTGTCTTGTTTTGTCTGTACAGGTGTGTGTCTTGTTTTGTCTGCACAAGTGTGTGTCTTGTTTAGTCTGTACAGACGTCTGTCCTGTTTTGTCTGTACAGGTGTGTGTCTTGTTTTGTCTGTACAGGTGTGTGTCTTGTTATGTCTGTACATGTGTATGTCTTGTGTTGTCTGTACAGGTGTCTGTCTTGTTTTGTCTGTACAGGTATTTGTCTTGTTTAGTCTGTACAGGTGTCTGTGTTGTTGTGTCTGTACAGGTGTCTGTCTTGTTTTGTCTGTACAGGTATTTGTCTTGTTTAGTCTGTACAGGTGTCTGTGTTGTTGTGTCTGTACAGACGTCTGTCTTGTTGTGTCTGTACAGACGTCTGTCTTGATTTGTCTGTACAGGTGTGTGTCTTGTTATGTCTGTACATGTGTCTGTCTTGGTATGTCTGTACATGTGTCTATCTTGTCTCGGCTGTACAGGTGTCTGTCTTGTTATGTCTGTACAGGTGTGTGTCTTGTTTTGTCTGTACAGCCATCTGTCTTGTTTTGTCTGTTCAGGTGTCTGTCTTGTTTTGTCTGTACATGTGTCCCGTCTTGTTTTGTCTGTACAGGTATCTGTCTTGTTTTGTCTGTACAGGTGTCTGTCTTGTTTTGTATGTACATGCGTCTGTCTTGTTTTGTCTGTACAGGTGACTGTCTTGTTTTAACTGTACAGGTGTCTGTCTCGTTTTGTCTAGTACATGTGTCTGTCTTGTTTTGTCTGTACAGGTGTCAGTCTTGTTTTGTCTCTTATAGGTGTTTGTCTTGTTTTGTCTGTACAGGTGTCTGTCTTGTTTTGTCTATACAGACGTTTGTCTTGTTTTCTCTGTACAGGCGTTTGTCTTGTTTTGTCTGTACAATTGTCTGTCTTGTATTGTCTGTACAGACGTCTGTCTTGTTTTGTCTGTACAGTGTCTGTTTTGTTTTGTCTGTACATGTGTGTGTCTTGTTTTGTCTGTACAGGTGTGTGTGTGTGTGTGTGTGTGTGTGTGTGTGTGTGTGTGTGTGTGTGTGTGTGTGTGTGTTGTTTTGTCTGTACAGGTGTGTGTCTTGTTTTGTCTGTACAGTTGTGTGTCTTGTTTTGTATGTACAGATGTGTGTCTTGTTTTGTCTGTACAGGTGTGTGTCTTGTTTTGTCTGTACAGACGTCTGTCTTGTTTTGTCTGTATGGGTGTGTGTCTTGTTTTGTCTACACAAGTGTGTGTCTTATTTTGTCTGTACAGACGTCTGTCTTGTTTTGTCTGTACAGGTGTCTGTCTTGTTTTGTCTGTACAGGTGTGTGTCTTCTTTTGTCTATACAGACGTCTGTCTTGTTTTGTCTGTACAGGTGTGTGTCTTCTTTTGTCTGTACAGACGTCTGTCTTGTTTTGTCTGTACAGGTGTGTGTCTTCTTTTGTCTGTACAGACGTCTGTCTTGTTTTGTCTGTACAGACGTCTGTCTTGTTTTGTCTATACAGACGTCTGTCTTGTTTTGTCTGTACAGGTGTGTCTTCTTTTGTCTGTACAGGTGTGTGTCTTCTTTTGTCTGTAAAGGTGTCTGTCTTGTTTAGTCTGTACAGGTGTCTGTCTTGTTTTGTCTCTACAGGTGTCTGTCTTGTTTTGTCGTACAGGTGTCTGTCTTCTTTTGTCTGTACAGGTGTCTGTCATCTTTTGTCTGTACAGGTGTCTGTCTTGTTTTCTATGTACATGCGTCTGTCTTGTTTAGTCTGTACATATGTCTGTCTTGTTTTGTTTGTACATGTGTCTGTCTTGCTTTGTCTGTACATGTGTGTGTCTTATTATGTCTGTACAGGTGTCTGTCTTGTTTTGTCTGTACAGGTGTCTGTGTTGTTTTGTCTGTACATGTGTCTGTCTTGGTATGTCTGTACATGTGTCTGTGTTGTTTTGTCTGTACAGGTGTCTGTCTTGTTATGTCTGTACATGTGTCTATCTTGGTATGTCTGTACAGATGTCTGTCTTGGTATGTCTGTACATGTGTCTATCTTGTTTGGGCTGTACAGGTGTCTGTCTTGTTATGTCTGTACAGGTGTCTATCTTGGTATGTCTGTACAGATGTCTGTCTTGGTATGTCTGTACATGTGTCTATCGTGGTATGTCTGTACATATGTCTGTCTTGTTATGTCTGTACATGTGTCTATCTTGGTATGTCTGTACAGATGTCTGTCTTGGTATGTCTGTACATGTGTCTATCTTGTTTGGGCTGTACATGTGTCTGTCTTGTTTTGTCTGTACAGACATCTGTCTTGTTTCGTCTGTACATGTATATGTCTTGTTTTGTCTGTACATGTATCTGTCTTGTTTTGTCTGTACAGGTGTCTGTCTTGTTTTGTCTGTACATGTATCTGTCTTGTTTTGTATGTGCATGCGTCTGTCTTGTTTAGTCTGAACAGACATATGTCTTGTTTTGTCTGTACATGTGTCTGTCTTGTTTTGTCTGTACAGGTGTCTGTCTTGTTTTGTCTGTACATGTGTCTGTCTTGTTTTGTCTGTACAGATGTCTGTCTTGTTTTGTCTGTACATGTGTCTGTCTTGTTTTGTCTGTACATGTGTCTGTCTTGTTTTGTCTGTACAGGTGTCTGTCTTGTTTTGTCTGTACATGTGTCTGTCTTGTTTTGTCTGTACATGTGTCTGTTTTGTTTTATTTGTACATGTGTCTGTCTTGTTATGTCTGTACAGTTGTATGTCTTGTTTTGTCTGTACAGGTGTCTGTCTTGTTTTATCTGTACATGTGTCAGTCTTGTTTTGTCTATTACATGTGTCTGTCTTGTTATGTCTGTACAGGTGTCTGTCTTGTTATGTCTGTACAGGTGTCTGTCTTGTTTTGTCTATTACATGTGTCTGTCTTGTTTTGTCTGTACAGGTGTCAGTCTTGTTTTGTCTCTTATAAGTGTCTGTCTTGTTTTGTCTGTACAAGTGTCTGTCTTGTTTTGTCTATACAGACGTCTGTCTTGTTTGTGTCTGTACAAGTGTCTGTCTTGTTTTGTCTATACAGACGTCTGTCTTGTTTTGTCTTTACATGTGTTTGTCTTGTTTTGTCTGTACAGGTGTCTGCCTTGTTTTGCCTGTACAGGTGTCTGTCTTGTTTTGTCTGTACAGACGTCTGTCTTGTTTTGTCTGTACAAGTGTCTGTCTTATATTGTCTGTACAGACGTCTGTTTTGTTTTGTCTGTACATGTGTCTGTCTTGTTTTATCTGTACAATGTCTGTCTTGTTTTGTCTGTACAGGTGTCTGTCTTGTTTTGTCTGTACATGTGTCTGTCTTGTTTTATCTGTACAATGTCTGTCTTGTTTTGTCTGTACAGGTGTCTGTCTTGTTTTGTCTGTACATGTGTCTGTCTTGTTTTGTCTGTACAGGTGTCTGTCTTGTTTTGTCTGTACAGATGTCTGTCTTGTTTTGTCTGTACATGTGTCTGTTTTGTTTTGTCTGTACATGTGTCTGTCTTGTTTTATCTGTACAATGTCTGTCTTGTTTTGTCTGTACATGTGTCTGTCTTGTTTTGTCTGTACATGTGTCTGTCTTGTTTTGTCTGTACAGGTGTCTGTCTTGTTTTGTGTGTACAGGTGTCTGTACATGTGTCTGTCTTGTTTTGTCTGTACAGGTGTCTGTCTTGTTTTGTCTGTACAGGTGTCTGTCTTGTTTTGTCTCTACAGGTGTCTGTTTTGTTTTGTGTGTGTAGAGTGTCTGTCTTGTTTTGTCTGTACAGGTGTATGTATTGTTTTGTCTGTACAGACGTCTGTCTTGTTTTGTCTGTACAGGTGTCTGTCTTGTTTTGTTTGTACATGTGTCTGTACAGTGTCTGTCTTGTTTTGTCTGTACAGACGTCTGTCTTGTTTTGTCTGTACAGGTGTCTGTCTTGTTTTGTCTGTACAGGTGTTTGTCTTGTTTTGTCTGTGCATGTGTCTGTCTTGTTTTGTCTGTACAAGTGTCTGTCTTGTTTTGTCTGTACATGTGTCTGTCTTGTTTTGTCTGTACAGACGTCTGTCTTGTTTTGTCTGTACAAGTGTCTGTCTTGTTTTGTCTTTACATGTGTTTGTCTTGTTTTGTCTGTACAGGTGTCTGCCTTGTTTTGCCTGTACAGGTGTCTGTCTTGTTTTGTCTGTAAGACGTCTGTCTTGTTTTGTCTGTACAAGTGTCTGTCTTGTATTGTCTGTACAAGTTTCTGTCTTGTTTTGGTCTGTACAAGTGTCTGTCTTGTTTTGTCTATTAGACGTCTGTCTTGTTTTCTCTGTACAGGTGTCTGTCTTGATTGTCTGTGCAGGTGTCTGTCTTGTTTTGTCTGTACATGTACAGGTGTATGTCTTGTTTAGTCTGTACAGGTGTCTGTCTTGTTTTGTCTGTACAGGTGTCTGTCTTGTTTTGTCTGGTGTTGTAGGCTGGAGGGGTTGGTGTTTGACTAGTATCCTGGACATGTGGTCAAACTGCTTGATCCATCCTTGCCTTAATGTTATTATTGTTTAAAGTCCAGCCGACTGCACAGTACCATATCAGGGCCATAACCACTTCAAAACATACAAAACTTCGAACGAAAAAAAAAAAAAGAAAAGAATGTGATGTACACATATTAATGTATTGGTGCTGATAATCTCAGTGTTGACACGAACACACGCACGCACACACACACAGGCACACAAAACACAGACAAATACAGACAGACAAAGAGAGAGACAGACAGAGACAGGCAGAGACAGAGAGACAGACAGAGACAGAGACAGACAGAGACAGACAGAACAGACAGACAGAGACATAGACAGAGACATAGACAGAGACATGACAGAGACATGACAGAGACAGACAGACAGACAGACAGACAGACAGACATAGACAGAGACATAGACAGAGACTGACAGATACATGAACAGAGACAGACAGACATACAGACACCAAATGGCAAAAATCGAATAAAATGGGAAATTTCAGATCGTGCCTTCGGTGTTTTTCACCTGCGGGAAAAAAAAACAGGTCAGCCTTCCGCAGAAGACACCCACGCACTGGTTTGCTCCTTTTCTGCAGCTTTGAAATATTATTCGATGATGACACGAAGAGCGTTGGGGGTGGGTGTGGGGTGGGGATGAAACACAGTTGTGACCCGCTCTGACAAAAGGTACAATAAGTCTCAGTTTAGACATGTTTAGGTTTTGGTATCACTATAAAGTTTAGAATCTCAGCTTTCAAATGGTACTAAAGCTGAGTTTCAGGCTACAAAAACAAAGAAGTTATGGGCTTTAAAGATGAGAGGGGTCAAGTCAGCCATTTTGAGAAAAAAAAAAAAAAACAGTGTTGAAGAGAATAGGCCTGAATTGAAAGTGTATGGTCAGAAACTCCTTAGCAACAAGCATTAAATATCAACCAAATCAGCTGAACTTCCATACTTCCTTGTTTACCTAATTATCCATCCATCCAAAACAACAAAAATAAAAATAAGTTTAAGAAAAGCATACTTTAATCACCAAAATGTTACAGAACTTGTGAATATTTCAGCGGCCAGATAGTAGCACTTACCACACATTAAAACACCCAAAAATGATACTTATCGATTGAATTTGACTTTATTGTGTTAGGACATGGTGTGAAAGTAGTTATAGAGCATGAAAATGCAGAAAATTCAAAATCGACTTATTGTCCCTGTTCAGAGTTTTCAGCCCACAGCAACAGAAGGCCTCACCCGACTTATTGTACCTTTTGTCAGAGGGGTCCCATATTATGGAAAGATGGATGGAGTGATGTGGAAAGGAAAAGAAGATTTGACAGGGGAGACAGAATAAAAAGGTCACCCCCTTAACCCTTGATTCCCGCACTCGTCCACCAGTACCCTGCATCAGTTTATTCCTTTTTCTCACACTGGAGGGAGCAGCAGGGAAGTTTCAGTCTTTTTCTCCTAATTTTTGTAACTGGTGTGTTTGTTTGTTTGTGATCTTACGCTTGACAAAGGCCAGTTGGCCGAAAATGTGTGCCTGTCTTGTCTGGATGTATTAAATACGCCTTTCTGATTCTTTTTTCGTGTTTTTTTTTTCTGGCTTCTGTACCCTGCATTGTCAACTCATGCTAGCAAAACAAAACTGTAAACTCTGACTACCTCACCTTCTTCATCAGCGTCCTGCAGGAAGCTGGTGGAGAGGGTGAGGGAGTCAAAGAGTTAATTTTTTTGTAGTTGGTGAGAAGGGTGCGGGAGTCAAAAGGTTAAAATATGGTGTGTAACCCTTGGTCGACAAGGAAGATCATTAGACTGTATTCAATTCACAAAAACAGTGCAAACGGCAAAAATCTAGCGGAAATAGAGATCTGGTATCTCGCCTTCATCATTTCTTAACCTTACAGAAAGCAGGCCTGTTCAGAAAGTACATTACACATTGATCTGTTCATTTTCCTTCGCTTTGAAGTTTCATTCCATGAAAGCCGTAGGGAATTGGGATGGGGGGATGTGGGGGGGGGGGGGCATTGAAAAATATTGTGGGAAGATGGATGGAGTGATAGTAGAGAGGACGTGAAGATTTGATAGAGGGAAGCAAAACAAAAAAGTCACTGCCCAAATCAGGCCTAATTCAATACCACTGAACCAGAAAACACGAAAATAGAATCAGAACGTGTGTTTAATACAACCAGACAAGACAGGCGCAAATTTTCGGCCAATAGGCCTTTGTCAAGCGTAAACATAAGATCACAAACAAACAAACACCAAACACAAAAATTAGGAGAGAAAGGCTCCTCTTCTCCCACTGGACGAAGCAGCAGGGACGTTTCAGTCTTTTTCAACTAATTTTGCATTTGGTGTTTGTTTGTGATCTTACATTCCCGCTTGACAAAGGCCAGTTGGCCGAAAATTTCGCCTGTGTTGTCTTGTTGTATTAAATACGCGTTCTGGTTCTATTTTCGCAATTTTCTGGTCACTGTTTGCTTGAACGCGGGGCAGTCACACTCGTTTTGGATTTAATATCACTGGTTAATTTCAAGTCTAACGCCTCATCACCAACAAAGATCATTACTGCTGTATTCAGTTCAAGGAAACAAAACAGCCCAAATGACAAAAAAAATCTGGTGAAATTAGAGACTTCATAATTTGTATTCAATAGTTTTTAACCTGGTGAGAGAGCCGACCCTTCACAGGGATACTCCACGTATCGATCTGTTCCGTTTCTCTGGCTTCACCATTTCCTTCCGCGAGGAGGGGGATGGGGTGAGGGACGAGTGACGAATTTGGGTGAGGAAAAAGAAATAGGAGGGGGTGATAGTGAAAAGGGCATAAAGTTTTGGTAGAACAGGGAAGAGGG
>JAPXFY010000243.1:27500-35000 GCA_030674185.1 Monoplex corrugatus
GAAGAAGTGACTGCGAGTATCAGGCATTTGAAAGCAGGAAAGAGCGCAGGACCAGATCAAATAATCAGCGAAATGTTAAAACATGCAAATGCTAATGTAATTGATTTCCTTGTCCATTTATGTAACAAGCTTTTTGATAATGGCATTTTTCCGTCAGAATGGGCAAAGTCCATAATAATCCCAATTCATAAAAAAGGAGATGTGAATAATCCAGATAATTATAGAGGAGTCGCTCTAACAAGTATAGTGAGTAAAGTTTATACATATATTTTGAATAAGAGATTAACAAAGTGGGCAGAAAAAGAAGAGAAAATAGTTGAAGAACAAGCTGGATTTAGAGCAAAATACAGTACAATTGATCATATTTTCACACTTTACTCCCTTGTGCAGAAGCATTTACTTTTAAATAAGAAACTTTATGTTGCATTTGTGGATTTTAGGAAGGCATTCGATTCTGTGAATCGTAATAATCTTTGGAATATATTACGTAAAAGTGGTGTGAATGGAAAATTATATATGGCCCTAAGAGGAGTTTATAACTCAGTGTTTGCATGCGTGCGTGAGAAGTGTGTATATTCAGATTATTTTGAATGCCTAAAGGAGTGAAACAGGGGTGTCAATTGAGTCCTCAATTGTTTTCAGTTTTCATTAATGAATTAGCAGTGGAACTGTCAAGAAAAGGCAGGCATGGCATTCAAATTATCCCTGGGGTTATTGAGATATTCCTATTGCTGTTTGCAGACGATGTTGTTCTTCTCTCTGGTACAGTCAAAGGCTTACAAAACCAGTTAAATGTCTTAAAGGAAGAATCGGATCGACTAGCTTTAACAGTTAACATGGATAAAACTAATATTATGATTTTCAGGAAGGGTGGACATTTATCAAAACACGAAAAATGGTTCTATGGAATTAACGAGGTTAAAGTTGTTAATTCTTATAAATACTTAGGAATAATATTTTCGACAAAATTAAGTTTAAATTATGCATGGGAAGAATCTTGTAATAAAGGGAAAAAAGGTGTTATTGAAATTCTAAAATCCTTACGGAAGCTCAATTCTATTGATTGTAATTTATATTGGAAAATGTTTGATACACAGATAGAACCTTTACTTACATATGCAGCTGAAGTATGGGGTCTTACTGTAAATCCACATATGGAAAAAGTGCATACATATGCTATAAAACGTTTTTTGGCTGTACCAATTCACTCTTCTAATACTGTTTTATATGGAGAAACTGGAAGATATCCTTTATACATTAGAACCTTTGTGAAGAGTATTAAATACTGGTTGAAATTGTTAAGGCTTCCACAATCTCGGTTATGTAAACAGGCATATGAAATGATGGTTACTCAAATGGAAATAGGAAAACAGAACTGGGCCTATCAGGTAAAAAAGGCTTTATCAGAACTTGGGTTTGGAATCGTGTGGTTGTCCCAGGGAGTAGGAAATGAGTGTCAGTTTATTAATGAATTTAAAGACAGGCTTATTTGTTCGTTTAAACAAAATTGGCACTCAGATATGGAAAACAAAGAAAAATATAGTTGGTTCTTCTCATTTAAAGATGTTTTTCAAACCGAAAAATATCTCAGTGTTGTTACGGATAAATGGCAAAGAACTAATTACGCAAGATTTAGATTAAGAACACTTGGTTTCAATGCAAATAAAAATTGGTTTCAACCTGGGACGTCCACAGTATATCCTTGCCCCTTATGTGGAAACAATGTCGATAATGAAAAACACTTTTTATTCCAATGCCAAATTTTTGACACAATACGTGGAAAATGCAAAGTTTTTGAATCCGACATGGCCAAAAGACAAGATGTTGTATCTATTTTGTCATCATATGACGAAGTCATAATCAAATCAGTGGCACTATACATTGCGGAAGCACAAAAAATAAGACATAAACACTTACAAGCCCGACAATAGTGCTAGACAATATCATACTGGGATTGATTTAATCTCTTTTGACTGATGTGGGCTATATCACGTTAACTCCAAAAGAAGCCGCTTTATTATAGACTCTGTTTTGTAAAGAGCTGTTTTCATTTGCTTTATTTTGCTTTGTTTGCCGATAATTTAAGAGTAGCTAATAATATGAAAATAATGGTATATTTGTAGAATATGTTAGAAGTGGATATTGAAAGGGTATATAGACACTTAAGGGTTTACTATACATGTTAACAAAAACAAAAAAAACAAACAAACCAAAAAACAAATAAATAAAAGGCATAGTGATGTCCCTTGTTAACAGAGTATTTTGGGGCAGTTATGTGAAGATTATATTATTATTACTAAATGTAAGGTTTGGGTGGTCTAGCCCAGATGTTTTATCATATTACAGTTTTGATGTGTGTGTGTGTGCGCGCGCCCGCGTGTGAGCGTATATGGATGCGTGTGAGTGGGTGTGGGTGTGTAAAAAGATTTTGGTTTGTCTAAACCTAGACAAATTATTGGCCTGAATGTGGGAACACTGTTTTGATATTTTTTGTTGTTGTTTTCTTTGCATTATGTAGTAGTGGTAAAATGGATGATTGTTCATTATATATGATTTGAATATGTTCGACTGTTTAAGGAATGGATGTTCGATATTTTTTTTGATTATGTGTGAAGAATTTGCGCACATACAAAGAGTGGATTATGTGTCGCACTACTGGAAAATTGTTATCCCCCTTGTCAAAAGACCTTTTCGGGTAATGACAATAAACAGTTTCAGTTTCAGTTTCAGTTTCCCCCCTCTCTCTCTCATTCTTCTCCTCTCTCTCTCTCTCTCTCTCTCTCTCTCTCTCCTCTTTCCCCCTCTCTCTTTCTGCCTGTCTGTCCGTCTTTCTGTCTCTCTCCCTGTCTCTCTGTCTCTGTCTCTCTCTGTATCTTTCTCTCTCTCTCTCACTCACTCACTCACTCACTCACTCATCACTCACTCACTCACTCACTGTGTGTGTGTGTGTGTTTATGTTTGCATGTGTATCGTGTATGTTTTACGTGTATGTATGTGTGTCTTTCTGTCTTTTTGTCGTCCTCTGCGTGTGTATGTGTGTGTGTGTGTGTGTGTGTGTGTGTGTGTGTGTGTGTGTGTGTGTGTGTGTGTGTGTGTGTATGTGTGTGTATGTATGTATTGTTGTGTGTGTGTGTGTGTGTGTGTGTGTGTGTGTGTGTGTGTGTGTGTGTGTGTGTGTGTGGTGTGTGAGTTTGTGTTTGCATACCTACATTACTGTATGGGTGTGAATTATGGGAATGTGAGAACTTGAACTTGTAAGGTGTAAGGTGAAACGGGGTTATATCCAACTTCAGTGCTAGATTATTCGAAAATTAATCATTTTTGGTGTGGCCTTTTGTTATATGACAAATCAGAGAAACATTTTTAAACTATACGAACTTCTAAGATTCACATCTAAAAAATAAACATAGCATTGGACTAGATAGGTCATATTTAGATAATATTGACACGGATTTTGATTCTGCTTTGGAATCTCAAAGTTTCTCTCCATGATAATTACCATCAAGTCTGCAAGGTTGTGGGTTCGAATCCTCATCAGTCCCTTCGGTTATCATTGTGGGATTTTTCGAGTGTAACCGGCTCTTACCCAGACCTGGGCGTGCTGTGGGCTCATTGAGAAGACTGGGACCACACAGTCTCATCCACTTCATGGATGCGTCATTGAGGGTGTTGCTCAAATCTTCTGACCAGCACCGCAGGTGTCTATATCTCTCGGGCCTGGTTGACGCCAAGGTATATTATGATAGTAAGCTTAGAGTAAAGCCCTGTCTCGCAGTCTCAATCCTGGATGGAACTCCATAGCATCATGATTATCATCCTCATCGACATCATCATCATCATCGCAGTGTAAAAACCAAACAAACAAAAAAAGACAAACAAACTAAAAAAAAAAAACCTGTGCCAGCTTCTGTGGCCATCAAAGTGCCGCAAGAAATGGTTCGGAAAAAAAGGTGAGCGCAAAGGTAATCTCCCTGGGTGCAATGATCCTAAAAAATTTGTTTTTTTAAACTCCAGAAGAGAGCTTAGGTAATCAGCAGGAAATGCATATTTAAAAAAACGAATTTTGAATAGAGAAATGTATAACACAGTTGTCAGATATTTAAGTTTCTCTTTTGATTCAATTTCAATGCAGCTATCACAAGCTTGGGATTGAATTAGGTTGATGCAAAGAAATAGACAGACAAAGCAGAACATGTTAAGTTTCGTGATGACAACACTTTAGACAATGCCTTTCACTATATTTTCGAACATGGCCAACAAAAATATGTAAAATCATTGTTCTCATTGTATAACTTCATTTCTTGAAGGAAAAAAAGATAAGCGAAATGTATTTAATCTTTTAAGATTGCGTAGTTAACTGTTGAACATTTCAGCATTCTACCATTAGACATTTTCATATGGAGAAAGAGAGAGAGAGAGAGAGAGAGAGAGAGAGAGAGAGAGAGAGAGAGAGAGAGAGAGAGAGAGATAGAGACAGAAACAGACGCAGAGACAGACACACAGAGACAGACAAAGAGAAAAAAGAGGCAGACAGAGACAGAGAGAGACAGACAAATAGACAGACAGACAGATGGGGCTTACAATCTGAGAGAGAGAGAGAGAGAGAGAGAGAGAGAGAGAGAGAGAGAGAGACAGAACGATATTTTGAGAGACAGAAATAGACAGACAGACAGACTTATCTTTAGAGAGACAGAGGCAGGCAAGACAGTCTTACATTTTTGACAGACAGACAAACAGACAGACAGACATACAGATAACAGAGAGGGAAGGTGCCGTTCCAATATCACTCAGAAACAGCCAATCCCCATTACAGATAATTCAATTAATTCCATTTCCATATTACAGTCACGAAGTCCAATCCCAGATGAACAGAAAACAATTCATTTTATTTGAAAGGTAATCAGATTTATACTTTTCCCATTTTCCGTTTTATGAAACGGCAAAACAGTTCGTCTATGTCAAAAGTGGAGAAGGGGGAGAACTCCCAACTAGACAAAGTCATAATTTTCATGATTACAGTTCTTGGTTCTTTGAATAAATCAGTTTTTGTACTCCTTCGGAAAGCTTTTTCTCCCTTGCGCTTTTTCTCCAGTGTTTGAAACTTTAAAGGAACAGATTATTTCTTTCTCGTTTCTCTCAAAAACCGTCACAACAAGACGATTATTTTTTGTTTCGTGCGTGCGTGCGTGCGTGCGTGCGTTCATGTATACCACACACACACACACACACACACACACACACACACCACACACACACATACACACACAACACACACACACACACACACACACACACATACATACATACATACATACATACATACATACAACTATATATTGCTCCTTTTTCGACTTCCTGTTGTGGAGAAAAACAGTTGTTGATATGGTGGACTTAATGACACATTTGTTTATTTGTTTGTTTATATTATTTATTTATTATTTATTTATTTATTTTTATTTATTTATTATTATTATCTATGTCTATATTTATTTGTTTGTTTATTTGTTTATCAATTTATTACATATTTATATATTTATCTATTTGTCTAAATATTCATGATTTTCCTTTGATTCCTTTGCCTATCTACCTATTTACCTCGTTTATTTATTTATTCACGCACGTATACATTTATCATTTATTCTTTGTTTATTTATGCATTGATGTATGTAGTCATTTGTTTGTCTCGTTCATTCATGCGTTTGGGTTTTTCTTTTTTTTATTTTATTTTTTATAATTTATTCATTATCTTTTAAAGAGATGTAAAAGAAGCCTAGAACTGTATTCTATCGATGATCGAAAAATGAGCGTGCAGCCTACCAAATTAAATGCTCATCATCATTGTCATCATCATCATCACCTATGGTAGAAACAGCTTCATTTTTTATCATTACTTTTTTTATAACGGTTCCTGTTTGTTTTCAGTGTCAGCCCTATCAGTTATGTGACAATCCTTCACTTGCTTCTTCTCCTCCTCACCTCTCTGATGTTATGGAGGTTTTTCCATTATTACAAATCAGTAGTAACGATCTCAATGAATGAACAGGATTATATTACATTTCGCTTCACCCACGAAAATCAAAATGTATATTTATGACAAGAAGACACAAAAGACAAAAACTTAGCTTTCACAATAATACGAATTTATCTAAATTTATTATAAAAGAAAATTATTGAGGAAAAAGTTGGTTTTCACAAAATCTTAGGCTGTGACAATAGATGAGAATCTTTACTGGTCACCTCGTATAAACAAGCCATTCAAAACTTTCAATAAAAATGTTTGTTATCAACAACAACAACAAAATCTTGAACGTAGAATCAATTTTTTTTTCTTTCACACATAGATGCCATCATTAAATTTATAATCTATGCGTAGTGCAGACGATCGTATATGAAATGGATCTGTCAGTCTGTCTGTCTGTCTGTCTCTCTCTCCCCTCTCTCTCTCTCTGCACTCCATGCCATTTCTCTTCCCCTCCCCCTCCCTCCCTCTGTCCCGCTGTCTGTCTCTCTCTTTCTCGCTCTCTCCCTCTCTCTCCCCATCCCTCCCTCCTCCCTCCCTCCCACTCTCCCCCTCTCTCTCTCTGCACTTCAGGCCATTTCTTTCACCCCCATCCCCCCTCTTTCCCTTTCTCCCTCTCTCTCTCTCTTTCTCCCTCCCTCTCTCCCTCTTTCTCTCTCTCTCTCTCTGCACTCCAGGCCATCTCTCTCCCAATCCCTACCTCTCTCCCTCCCTTCCTCCTCTCTCTCTCTCTCTCTGCACTCCAGGCCATCTCTCTCCCAATCTCACTCTCTCTCCTTCCCTCCCTCCCTCTCTCCCTCTCTGTCTCTGTCTCTGCTCTGCTCTGTTTCTGTCTCTGTCTCTGTCTCTCTCTGTCTCTGTCTCTGTCTCTGCTCTGCTTTCCAGGCCATTACCTTTCCTCCCCCCCCCACTTCTTCATCAACATTCCCCACCACCCCAATCCCCTACCTCCCTCCCATCATGTACACATGCACGTCAGTCCAAAACCTTCGATCCGGCACTCACTTCTGTTCTCTACCCGCTCAGCTCCCGGCCAGGTTTTGACCCCCACCCCCTCCATCCCCCACCCCTCGGCTGGCATTCATCACTCTCCCCCAACCCAACCCCACTCACACCCACATCCGACTCGATCGTGCTTTTGCTACTCATCTTCTTTCAATAAAATGTCAAACTTAGCTGGCCAGGGGTGCTGTGGACTCCATGAGACAAGTTCAGGGAAATAAAAAATAAAAATGCATGCAAAAAAAGAACAGAGAGAAAGTAGTGAGTGAGCGAGACAGAGGACAGAGAGAGAGGAGAGAGAGAGAGAGAGAGGAAGGAGAGAGAGACAGAGAGAGAGAGAAGACGAAGAGAGAGAACAGAGAGAGAGAGAGAGAGAGAGGAATGAGAGAGAGAGAGAAGAGAGAGAAGAGAGAGAGAAAGCATGCAAAAAAAAAAAGACAAAAAGAAAAGAGAACAATAATAGTAAGTGAATGAGAGAG
>JAPXFY010000243.1:40000-47500 GCA_030674185.1 Monoplex corrugatus
AAGTCCACGGCCTCAGGATTACAAGTACGGTGTGCTGTTTTCTGTGTCTGCACACGGATGACTCACAACTTGTGGCACTTCAACACCAAATCGTAATTCAACCTTGACTGTCAGCCACAACCACTAGTGGTCCTCCTTTGTGTGAAAGATAAAAATTCCATCAGCTGGAGAATGTATTCCGTCACATGAAGAATGGAGATCTTTTCCACTGTGCTCTATGGTTGCTGGGATTTATGTTCTAATTACGGATCTACCAAATCATTTCTCTGTTTCTGTCTTTCTGTCTCTGTCTCTGTCTCTCTATCTCTCTGAAGTCTGATGTCTGAAGTCTCTCTCTGTTTCTCTGTCTCTGTCTCTCTATCTCTCTTTCTTTCTTTCCTTATCTCTCTCTCTCTCTCTCTCTCTCTCTCTCTTCTTTCTTTCTATCTCTCTTTCACTTTTCTCTCCTATTCATTCTGTTTCTCTCTCTTTCTCTCTCTTTCCTTCTGTGCTCTGTCTCTGTCTCTGTCTGTCTCTGTCTCTCTCTATCTCTTCTTTCTTTCTCTCTCTCTTTTCTCTCTCTCTCTTTCCTTCTCTCTTTCTATCTCTTTCTCTTTCTTTCCTTCTCTGCTCTGTCCCTGTCTCTGTTTCTCTCTCTCCCTGCTCTTTCTCTCTTTCTCTATCTCTCTCTCTCTTTCCCAATCTCTCTCTTTCTTTCTCTCTCTCTCTCTCTGACTCTCTCCCTCCCTCTCTCTCTCTTTCTTCTAACGCAGATTGGAACCTTGGCTCTCACCTTTACAACACAGATCCTCAAACCACTGGATCATGATCAACTAAAAAACCAAAACACACCATCAGGACACAAGTCCACGGCCTCAGGATTACAAGTACGGTTTGCTGTTTTATGTGTCTGCACACGGATGACTCACAACTTGTGGCACTTCAACACCAAATCGTAATTCAACCATTGACTGTCAGCCACAACCACTAGTGGTCCTCCTTTGTGTGAAAGATAAAAATTCCATCAGCTGGAGAATGTATTCCATCACATGAAGAATGGAGATCTTTTCCACTGTGCTCTATGGTCGCTGGGATTTATGTTCTAACTACGGATCTACCAAATCATTTCTCCATCTCTGTGTATCTGTGTCTATTGTCTCTCTGTCTCTCTCTGTCCTCTCTGTCTCTCTGTCTTTTCTTCTCTGTCCTCTCTCTCCTCTCTCTCTCTCTCTCTCCTTCCTCTCTCTCTTCTCTCTCTCCTCTTCTTTCTCTTTCTCTCTCTTTCTACCCCCTCTCTCTCCCTTCTCTTCTCTTTCTATCTTTCTTCTCTTTCTTTCTTTCCTTTTTCTTTCTTTCTTCCTTTTACTTTCTCTCTCTTTCTCTATCTTGCTTTCTTTCTCTCCCTCTCTTCTCTCTTCTCTCCTCCTCTTTCTTCTTGCTCACTCTCTCTTCTTTTTTCTCTCTTCTCTCTCCCTTCTCTACTCCTCTCTCTCTCTCTTCTCACTCTCTCTCTCTATTCTTTCTTCTCTCTCTATCTTAAACTCTCCTCCCTCATCCTTCTCTTTCCCCTCTCTCATCATTCTCTCTTCTCCTTCCCCTCCACTCTCTTCTCCTTCCCCTCCCTATTTTTCTCTCTCTCCCTTATCCATAACCCTTCCCTTCTCCACCCAGTCTCTTCTACATCAAACCCCTCTCCCCTCTCTCTATCTCCCTCTCTCTCTCATCTCTCTCTCTCTCTTCTTCTTCTAACGTAGATTGGAACCTTGGCTCTCACCTTTCCCAAACAGACGCTCAAACCACAGGATCATGATCAACAAAAACACCACCACACCATCAGGACACAAGTCCATGGCCTCAGGATTACAAGTACGGTTTGCTGTTTTCTGTGTCTGCACACGGATGACTCACAACTTGTGGCACTTCAACACCAAATCGTAATTTAACCCTTGACTGTCAGCCACAACCACTAGTGGTCCTCCTTTGTGTGAAAAATAAAAATTCCATCAGCTGGAGAATGTATTCCGTCACATGAAAAATGGAGATCTTTTCCACTGTGCTCTATGGTCGCTGGGATTTATGTTCTAACTACGGATCTACCAAATCATTTCTCTATCTCTGTGTATCTGTGTCTATGTCTCTTGTCTCTCTCTGTCTCTCTGTCTCTGTCTCTTCCTCTCTCTCTCTCTCTCTCTCTCTCTCTCTCTCCTTCCTCTCTTCTCTCTCTTCTTTTTCTCTTTCTCTCTCTTTCTCCCCCCCTCTCTCTGTCCCTTCTCTCTCTTTCTATCTTTCTCTCTCTTTCTTTCTTTCTTTCTTTCTTTCTCTTTACTTTCTCTCTTTCTCTATCTTGCTTTCTTTCTTTCTCTCTCTCTCTTTCTCTCTCTCTTTCTTCTTGCTCACTCTCTTTCTTTTTTTCTTTCTTTCTCTCTCTCTTTTCTCTCTCTCTCTTTCTCACTCTCTCTCTCTTTTTTTTCTCTCTCTATCTGTATCTCTCTCTCCCTCACTCCTTCTCTTTCCTCTCTCTCTCGTTCTCTCTCTCCCCCTCCCTCTTTCTCTCTCCTTCCCCCCTCCCTATTTTTCTCTCTCTCCCTTTCCATCCCTCCCTCTCTCTCCCCCTCTCTCTATCTCCCTCCCTCTCCCCCTCTCTCTATCCCCCTCTCTCTCCCTCTCTCTCTTCTTCTTCTAACGTAGATTGGAACCTTGGCTCTCACCTTTCCCAAACAGACGCTCAAACCACAGGATCATGATCAACAAAAACACCAACCACACCATCAGGACACAAGTCCACGGCCTCAGGATTACAAGTACGGTTTGCTGTTTTCTGTGTCTGCACACGGATGACTCACAACTTGTGGCACTTCAACACCAAATCGTAATTCAACCCTTGACTGTCAGCCACAACCACTAGTGGTCCTCCTTTGTGTGAAAAATAAAAATTCCATCAGCTGGAGAATGTATTCCGTCACATGAAGAATGGAGATATTTTCCACTGTGCTCTACGATCGCTGGGATTTATTTCTAACTACGGATCTACCAAATCATTTCTCCATCTCGTGTATCTGTGTCTATGTCTCTTGTCTCTCTCTGTCTCTCTGTCTCTGTCTCTGTCTCTCTCTCTCTCTCTCTCTCTTCTCTCTCTCTCTCTCTCTCCTTCTCTCTTTCTCTCTATCTCTTTTTCTCTTTCTCTCTCTTTCTCCCCCCTCTCTCTCCCTTCTCTCTCTCTCTCTTTTCTCTTCTCTCTCTTTCTTTCTTCTTTCTTTCTTTCTTTCTCTTTACTTTCTCTCTTTCTCTATCTTGCTTTCTTTCTTTCTCTCTCTCTCTTTCTCTCTCTCTTCTTCTTGCTCACTCTCTTTCTTTTTTTCTTTCTTTCTCTCTCTCTTTTCTCTCTCTCTCTTTCTCACTCTCTCTCTTTTTTTCTCTCTATCTGTATCTCTCTCTCTCTCTTCCCTCACTCCTTCTCTTTCCATCTCTCTCTCATTCCTCTCTCTCCCCCCTCCCTCTTTCTCTCTCCTTCCCCCCTCCCTATTTTTCTCTCTCTCCCTTTCCATCCCTCCCCTCTCTCTCCCCCTCTCTCTATCTCCCTCCCTCTCCCCTCTCTCTATCTCCCTCTCTCTCTCTCTCTCTTCTCTTCTAACGTAGATTGGAACCTTGGCTCTCACCTTTCCCAAACAGACGCTCAAACCACAGGATCATGATCAACAAATACACCAACCACACCATCAGGACACAAGTCCACGGCCTCAGGATTACAAGTACGGTGTGCTGTTTTCTGTGTCTGCACACGGATGACTCACAACTTGTGGCACTTCAACACCAAATCGTAATTCAACCATTGACTGTCAGCCACAACCACTAGTGGTCCTCCTTTGTGTGAAAATAAAAATTCCATCAGCTGGAGAATGTATTCCGTCACATGAAAAATGGAGATCTTTTCCACTGTGCTCTACGATCGCTGGGATTTATATTCTAAATACGGATCTATCAAATCATTTCTCTATCTCTGTCTCTGTGCGTCTATGTCTATGTCTCTGTCTCTGTCTGTCTGTCTGTCTGTCTGTCTCTCTCTCTCTCTTTGTCTGTCTGTCTGTCTGTCTCTCTCTTTGTCTCTCTCTCTCTTTCTCTTTCTCTCCCTTTCTCTCTCTCTCTTTCTCTCTCTTTCTCTCTCCCTCTCTGTCTCTCCTTCTCTCTCTTTCTCTCTCTCTCTTTCTCTCTCTCTCTTCTTTCTTTTTCTTTACTTTCTGTCTTTCTCTATCTTGCTTTCTTTCTTTTTTTCTCTCTTTCTCTCTGTCTCTTTCTTTCTTGTTCACTCTCTTTCTTTTTTCTTTCTCTCTTTCTCTCTCTCTTTTCTCTCTCTTTCTCTTTCCCTCTGTCTCACTCTCTCTCTTTCTTTTTCTCTCTATCTGTATCTCTCTCTCCCTCTCTCTCTGTCTCTCTCTCCCTCGCTCCTTCTCTCTCCCTCTCTCTCTTTTTCTCTCTCACCCTCCCTCTCTCCATCCCTCCCTCTCTCTCCTTCCTTCCCTCCCTCTTTCTCTCTCTCTCACTCCCTTTCCCTCCCTCCCTCTGTCTCCCTCTCTCTCTCTCTCTCCGTCTCTCTCTTTCTCACTTTCTTCTCACGTATATTCGAACCTTGGCTCTCACCTTTCCCACACAGACCCTCAAACCACTGGATCACGATCAACAAAAACATCAACCACACCATCAGGACACAAGTCCACGGCCTCAGGATTACAAGTATGGTGTGCTGTTTTCTGTGTCTGCACACGGATGACTCACAACTTGTGGCACTTCAACACCAAATCGCAGTTCAACCCTTGACTGTCAGCCACAACCACAAGTGGTCCTCCTTTGTGTGAAAGATAAAAATTCCATCAGCTGGAGAATGCATTCCGTCACATGAAGAATGGAGATCTTTTCCACTGTGCTCTACGGTCGTTGGGATTTATGTTCTAACTACGGATCTACCAAATCATCTCTCTCTCTCTCTCCCTGTCTCTATGTCTCTGTCTCTGTCTCTGTCTCTGTCTCTTGCTTTTCCTTCTCTCTCTCTCTCTCACTCTCTCTCTGTCTCTGTTTGTCTGTCTGTCTGTGTGTCTGTTTGTCTCTCTTGCATTTCCTTCTGTTCTCTCATTCTCTTTCTGTCTCTATATCTGTCTCTGTCTCTGTCTCTGTCTCTCTCTCTCTGACTGTCTGTCTCCTTCTCTATCTCTCTATATCTCTTTCTTGCTCTCTCTATCTCTTTCTCTCTCTCTCTCTTTCTCTCTTCCTCTGTCCCTCCTTCCCTCACTTCCTCCCTCTCTCTCTATCTCTGTCTGTCTATCCTCTCTCTCTCTCCTCTCTGTCTGTCTGTCTGTCTCCCTCTCTCTGTCTCTCTCTCTCTCTCTGTTTTGTTTGTTTGTTTGCTTTTCTTTCATGATTAGCAGAGCAAGCATCAGTGTCTGACAATAAAAACAATAATAAAACAAAACGGTCATAGTAATCATCTTCTGAGTCACTGAGTCACACCCTTGCTCTCCACTACAGCCCATTTCGAAACGTTTACGACAATGCCATAAAGCAAGTCGTTTCCGACAGCAAATGCCACAAATATCATCAATCACCATAACGGCTTAATAAATATGCTGTCGGTTGACCGTAAACCCTGTTGCGTTGCAGGCAAAACCATTGATATAATTATTGTTTGTAGCTGCAACAAGTTGTGTTCCTCCTTGCATAAGAGATAAATAAAATGTCATCAACTAAAGCATGCAGAACGCTACCATAAAACATACCGTTTCCTATGATATACGACATAAACTTCACAGAATACGAGCTTAACCCTTTGACTCCCCCACCCTGTCCACCAGCATTCTGCATGGTCAACCATGCTAGCAAAGCAAAAACTTAACCCTTTAACTCCCACACCCTATCCACCAGCTTCCTGCAGGAGTCAAAGGGTTAAGTTTTTGCAGTTGGTGGATAGTGTGTTGGAGTCAAAGGGTTAAAGAAATGTCAACTGGATGACTCAGACGTTGTAGCACTGATGTTGTCGAGACGGTAATATTACTCTTGCCTCTATAACTGTCTCAGTCAATGTTCTTCCTCGCGTGAGAGATAACAATTTCGCCAAATAAAGAATACAGAGCGCTCCCATCTCATAAAATATGTCGTTTTCTACTGCAAACGCCACAAAGGTTAATCGACATCATGCTTAAAAAAAAACATTCTGTCACCGGGTGGACTGAAAAGTTTCTTCACTAACGGTTATAAGGGTAATGTCACCTTTGCCAGTAGCTACCTCTCATACTTAAAAAAATCCGTCATTTGGAAGACTCAAAAGTTTTTTTCCATAAACAGTCATATGAGTAATGTCACATTTGCCTGTACCTGCCTCTTATGCTTAAAAAACAATCTGTCAATTGGAGGACTGAGAAGATTTTTCACTGAAGGTTGGAATAGTAAAGTCACATGGCTCCCTGTATCAAAGCGCATACAGTACAAACTAGACACCATGTGCTACAAAAGCCTCAATAACGCAGCCCCCCGATTACCTGTCAAGCCTACTTGAGATCTATCTTCCTCACATACCCTCCGCTCTGCCTCCGATCCTCTGACTTTTCGCTTTCCACGCACTAAGCTCAATACCTATGGTCCACGAGCCTTCTCTGTTTCTGGTCCACTCTCCTGGAACAAACTTCCTCTCTCAGTCCGTCAGCAACCTACTTTTGTCTCCTTCAAGTCCGCTCTCAAAACTCACCTTTTCTCCTCCGCATAAAATCCTAACCTCACTCAACCCCCCCCCCCCCCTCTGCAGCCTGTCTCCGCTCGGAGGGGAATCACATGGTTATAATATATAATTGTATATGCTATGCTCTCTATAATTTTCCATTGCTTTTATTCTTGCTTTTATTGCTTTTATTCTTTCTCCCCATTTATAGCCATGCATGGTGTGTGTGTGTGTGTGTGTGTGTGTGTGTGCGTGCGTGCGTGTGTGTGCGTGCGTGCGTGCGTGCGTGCGTGTGTGTCTGCTTCAGCGCTTAGATTTGATTTTATCAAGATTTTGCGCTATATAAATTTGTAATTATTAATTATTATTACCTTTGCCAGCAGCTGCCCCAACCAATGTTCTTCTTTGCATGAGAGATAAACATGAACACTGAACACTTCCATAAAACATGCTGCTTTTCTGTGGCAAACGCTACCAACGTCAAAGGGCGCCATGATTAAAAAAAGCAAGAAAAAAAAAGAAAAAGTAAATGGTAAAAGAACGCTATATCGGTTGGATGGCTCAAAACGGTTTGTTACGACTACAGGTCCAAACGGTAATGTCACTAATGCCTGTGGCTGCTCAGTCCACGTTCTTCATTGCGTGATAGAGAAAAACATCAAATAAAGAATACAGCACACTTCCATAAAATGTCGTGGGGGGGGGGGGGGGGTTGCTGTTTGTTTTGTTTTTGTTTTTTGTTTGTTTGTTTGTTTGTTTGTTTGTTTGTTTTGTTTTTTTGTTTGTTGGTTGTTGTTTGGTTGTTGGTTGGTTTGTTGTTG
>JAPXFY010000243.1:55000-71466 GCA_030674185.1 Monoplex corrugatus
TGAATGCGCTGTAGGATGTGAATGGTGGAGGCAGGAAGACCAGACAGGAGTGAATTGCAATAGTCAATGCGAGACATTATGAAGGAGAGAACGAGTTTTGCAGTTGTTTCGACAGAGGGATACTTCCTGATCAGCCTTATACGATGGAGATGATAGTAGCAGGATCTGGCAGTTTGAGAAACAAAGTTGTTCATGGAGAGGGTAGAGTCAATGCAGACACCAAGGTTTTTAGCTGAATCAGAAATTGGGACTGATGTGTTACATAATGGGAGAGAAAGAGGAGGCAGCTGAGAAAGTTTCTGACGGGTGCCAATGAGGATAGCTTCTGTTTTGTCGTCATTAAGCTGAAGTCTATTGTGTGTCATCCAGTTCTTAATGTCCGAGTAACACTCAGTGGTGCGAGTCAACAGGCGCTGTATATTATCAGGTGAGTCACTGTCTTGAAGTTGGGTGTCATCAGCATAGAAGTGGTGTTTTATAGAATGGGAGTTGATGATGGTGGACAGGGGGGAGGTGTAAAGAGTGAAAAGAACAGGGCCAAGGACAGATCCTTGTGGAACACCACAGGTCAGGTATGCAGGTTGAGAGTAAGTGCCATTGATGAGAACGGTTTGTTTTCTGTTTGATAGGTATGAAGTGAACCAAGACAGAGCAATGTCAGAGATGCCAAAAGTATGATGAAGTCTAGAAAGGAGAATACCATGATCAATGGTATCAAAGGCTGCAGACAGATCAAGGAGTGTGAGGAGAGAGACTTTGCCAGTATCAGTTGCAAGGAGGAGATTGTTGAGAATGTGTAGTAGGGCAGTTTCAGTGCTATGGCACTGGCGGTAGGCTGACTGGAAAGGATTGAGGAGATTGTTGGCAGACAGGTGAGAGTTCAGCTGGTTGAGGACGACTTTTTCAAGGAGTTTTGACAAGAAAGAGAGATTAGAGATAGGCCGGTAGTTTTTCAGTTCATTTGGATCTAAATTGTGTTTCTTGAGGAGAGGGTGAACAATAGCAGACTTGAAAGAATCTGGGACAGTTCCAGTTTGAAGAGAAGTGTTGATGATGTCAGTGATGAATGGGAGGAGAGTAGGGAGACAGTCGGCGTAGAGAGAACCTGGAAGAGGATCCAGTTCGCAGGTTTTGAACGACATGGATCTGATTGTGTTGAGAATTTCTTCTTGTGAGACTGGGATAAAAGTAGTAAGAGGTGTGCCAGAGAAGGAAGGGTCAGGTGGGCATGGTTGACAGGGTGTCCTGTCAAGCCTGTCACGAAGAGTTTGTATTTTGGTGGTGAAATAGTTGGAGAATACAGATGGGAGTTCTTCATTTGTATGTTTTGTTGGGAGATGTAAATATTTTCGTGTGCCAAGGAGATGATTCATGGTTGTAAAGAGTTCTTTTGAAGAAGAGGCATTCAGGATTTTGGTTTGGAAATAGCTTGTTTTTGCTGATGCAATGAGGGTAGATACTTTTGTTTTAGAGGCTTGGAAAAGTTGCCTGTGTACAGTGAGTTTGGATTTGCGCCAGCGGCGCTCTGCTCTGCGGCGGGCACGTTTTGCACAGGCGATCTCATGAGTGAGCCAGGGGGTAGGGGGGCGGTCAGGTAAAAGACGGGTTGTGGCTGGAGCATGAGTGTCCAGAAGATGGTGGAGAGTAGTATAGAATTCATCGGCAAGGTTATGTGACTTTTCAGAAAGGAGACGGGAGGCATCAGATGAAAATGTGGAGAGGTCGATAGATTTGAGATTGTGTCGAGTCACTGTGCGCATGGTACGAGAAGGAGGAGAAATGTCGAGAGAACAGAGAATTGCAGAGTGGTCAGATGGAAGGGCTGAAGTTAGACGGGTAGAAAGAACTAAGCAGTTGTCAGTAGCGGAATTGTGATGATCACGAGAAATGATCCAGTCAAGAATGTGACCTTTTTGATGGGTTGGTTCAGAAATGTGTTGAGTCATATTGTGATTGGACAGAGAGTTGATGATATGTCTTGTGTCATAACGGTGAGTGTTGTCATAGTGGACATTGATGTCACCTAGAATGATGAGATTTCCAGGTAAGAGGCAGTAGTGGTCAAGCAATTGGTCAAAGTCAGAGAGAAACGTGGATGTGGTGAGTTTGTTGGCAGAGCTAGGTGGGGGTCGATAGACACAGGAGAAGGTGATGGGGTGAGGGGTGGATTGGAAGGATACTTCAACGTGCTCGAAAGAAGGATGGGAGACAGGCAGAGACTGCGAGAAAGATAGGCGGGAATGGAGTGAGTCGTTGTAGAGGATGGCGATACCGCCACCTCGAGATGAGCGATGGAAAGAAGCAAGCCTGTAACCACTCGGAGTGAGGTTAGCATGTATAGGTTCGTGACCAAGGGGGTTAAGCCATGTCTCTGTGATAAAAGCAATGTCAACATGCTCATCTGCGATAAAATCAGCAATGACTTCGGCTTTGCCATCAGTGCATGTTGACTGAGCATTAAAAAGGCATAGTTTCAGCCTATCACAGTCATATGGTAGCGGCCGAGGTGGCGACGAAGGCGGCACCAACGGGACAGAAGGCGAAAGCGGCACCGGCGGGACAGAAGGCGAAGGCGGCACCATCAGGACAGTAGGCGAAGGCGAAGACGGCAGAGGAGGAGACAAAGCTTGCAGCAGCGAGGTCGAGGGCAGGGGCAGTGGAGGAGAAGAAGAAGCAGGAGACGAAAAGTGGCGTCGGGCAGGAGGCAGGTTGTGCCAAAGACGGTGGAGACGTCCACCACGACAGGATCGCGCAGTGCGGGGCTTCTGGAAAAATATCGGACCGTTTGTTGTGAGATCATTGAATGAGACCTGCAGAGATGGATAACTGTCCTCAACGCAGAAGCAAGGATTGATCACTTAAAACGAAAGAATTCATAAAAAATTGGCGTCCTATTTCTCTCCTTAACGTTGTGTATAAAATGGGCTCGGCATGCATCTCGAACAGAATTAAAAAGGTTTTACCAATGCTTATTAATGAAGATCAGACAGGTTTTATGGCAAACAGATATATAGGCGATAATATATCATTAATATGTGATTTGATAAATTATTTAAATGTAAATAACATGTCAGGTTTGTCACTTTGTATTGATTTCGAAAAAGCTTTTGATTCACTTGATTGGAGTTTCATGCACAAGGTTTTGAGAGCCTATGGATTTGGAAGTGGCGATTGTCGATGGATTGAAACTTTCTATAAAAACACAAAATCAACTGCTATTATAAACGGTCAGACCACAGAATGGTTTAGTGTAGAACGAGGATGTAGACAAGGAGATCCAATCTCACCCTATCTTTGTATTCTTTGCGCAGAGATTCTAGCCATAATGATCAGGGAGGAAGACTCAATAAAAGGAATATATGTTAATGATGTAGAACACAAAATTTTCCAGTTTGCTGATGACACCCTATTAATAAATGTAGGAGATAAAACCTCTTTTGAAAGATCTATTCGCATACTTGATACGTACGGCACTGTTTCAGGTCTGTTTATGAACAGCGAAAAAACGCAAGTAATTCGGCTTAGTAGTGAGAGAAAATCACAAATAATATAGTGTTCCCACTTACAAATGATATGGAATCCTCCTAAGTTAAAATATTAGGCATTTGGTTCACTCAAGATCTAAGAAACTGCAAAATGATGAATTATAAAGACAAATTTTCAGAAGTGAAAATGTTATTCAAAATTTGGTCAAAAAGAGTCGTTACCCTGATTGGTAAAGTCGCAGTTCTAAAATCTCATGTATTGTCTAAACTGATGCATCTATGGATATTATTGCCTGATCATCCAGATCATTTTATACAACAACTACGCAAGTTATGTTTTCAGTTTGTATGGAATGGAAAACGAGACAAATTCAGCAGAAAGACTGCCACTAAGAATATAAAACAAGGAGGACTGAATATACCGGATTTAAGAACGTATATATATACTCTCAAACTTCCATGGGTAAAAAAATTAAAAACTTCAAACCATATATAGAAAGTCTAGCAGCTGAAATATACCCATTCCTTGACAACATCGAAGGCTACGGACCAGCGGTTGTTTCATATTTCATGAATAATGATATGTTCTGGGCTGAAACATTTAAGGCCTACGTGACATTTTGTAATCATATAGCACCTAAGAATTCAAGTGAACTGTTAGCTGAACCTGTCTTTTATAACGAAAAAATAAAGGTGGATATCAAAATAACCAAGAATAATAAAGTAATAGAGAAAGGAATATACTGCATCAAAAAACATTTTCTTAAAGAAAATGGCTTTTTTTTTATTTACCTATGAAGAATTTGAAAACAACGCTGATTGCCGTATCAATTATGTCACTTATAATGGATGGATATCTTTAATCAAACAATATTTAAGAACAACCAGAATTGAAATGAACAACAACACAAATAGTATTTTGAATGCTCCAAATGTAATATAGCTAATAATGAGTGTACAAAAGGGCGCTTGACTTTACTATGAAAAAAATGAATTGGATGATAGCGAACCAAATTGTTGTTCAAGGTGGTCAGAGAAGCTAAATATTAACAGTTCATGGGAAAAAAGTATTTCTAAAAATTCATAAATTAAATGATGTCAAATTAAAATGGTTGCAAATAAAAATAGTTTATCGGATTATTGCCACCAATGTAATATTGGTGTTCGTCTGTCGTCGTCGACAATGACCATGGCTTCATGAAGTTGCTTTGATTCAGTGTGTCCGGAGATGACTGATCAATCCGATCCGGGCACGGAAGTAATGTCCACAGGTTGGACATCTGTGGTCGGTTACTGTGGTTGAAGGGTTTGCAGCCCTAGCTTTCCGTGCAGCTCGTTTTTCTTGTGCAGATTGGATACGAGACACTTCTGAAGTGGTACATCCGGTTTTGATTCTTCTACGCCAGACTGTACAGTCGAGGGCAAGGTTTTCCCAATTCTCCCAGTCTATGTTGAGGGACTTTAGCGATGCCTTCAAGCTGTCTTTAAACCGTTTTCTCTGGCCTCCAACTGTTCTCCTTCCAGACGCTAGTTCCCCGTAGAGGAGTTGCTTCGGAATTCTGGTGTCAGACATCCGGTACACATGGCCAGCCCAGCGAACTTGACTCTTTTGAAGTAAAGTGTGGATGGAGGGGAGATTGGCTCTCTCTAGTACTTCCGTATCAGGGATCTTCTCTTGCCATCGGATGTTGAGAATCTTTC
The DNA here is from genome assembly GCA_030674185.1 of Monoplex corrugatus. Taxonomy (NCBI): domain Eukaryota; kingdom Metazoa; phylum Mollusca; class Gastropoda; order Littorinimorpha; family Ranellidae; genus Monoplex; species Monoplex corrugatus. Next base: position 60,187 of record JAPXFY010000243.1, read on the forward strand.
TGAGGCTTTTGGTGTGAAAATGATTCCATTTCCTTGCGTGTCTACTGTAAACAGTCCAGGTCTCACTGCCATAGAGGAGAGTGGTGAGGACCACCGCTTTGTACACTTTGAGTTTAGTTGTGGCCGAGATACCTCTTCTGTCCAATACAGTAGGTCGCAGCCTCCCAACTGCAGTTCTGGTCTTAGCTATGCGTTTGTTGACTTCGTCGTCGATATGCACACAACGTGATAGGGAACTGCCGAGATATGTGAAGTTGTCGACTGCATGTAGTTTTGTGCCCTTGACCTCGATATTTGGTTCAGTATATGGAACACCTGAAGGAGGCTGATACATGACTTCGGTTTTCTTGGTGCTTATTGTAAGACCGAAGTTGTCACAAGCAGTTGAAAATTTGTCCATTAATACATTCTTCTGGACATAAACAAGAAGAACGCCGTGAAGCTGGAGTAGGCTTTGCGATCAAGTCCAGTCTAGTTAAGAACCTTGAATGACTGCCTAAAGGTTACAATGTATCCTCACCTACTACGTCGTCACGACCCCATCGCCACAGGGCTTTACGGTTGAAACTTTCAACTGTGAGTATGAAGCCATGACATGCGCTGAGATTTTGATTAAAGTGTAGATAACTTGCGCAGCATCATCCACACTCTCTTGTCCAGGATCACCTGGATCCAGTGGCAAGACATGGTCAAGACGGCTGGAGATGATTCTGGGTGCAGGATTTTGCCGGAGACTTGACAGAGTCTCTATCTCTCATTGCCCCTAGCATCTCCCACACCCTCCTCATCCCCAGCCACTCTGCAAGTCCGTCCAGCATTCTCTCTCCTGGGTCTACCTTGTGCTCTCTTTCCTTCTAGCTTTCCCATTGTGACCAGGTGCTCCAAATCCCTCTTCCTCATGAAATGGCCTATAAATGTTCCCTGTCTTTTCCTAATCTTCCTTATGAGTGATCTACTTGTGTCTGCCTCCATCAAGACTGTCTCGTTTGTTTTCTTTGCTGACCATGGAACACTCAACATTCTTCTTAGAAACCACATCTCGACTGCCTCAATCTTGCTCTGGCTTTGCTTGCTGACTGTCCACGCCTCGCATCCGTACAACAGTATTGGTTCTATATAACAATCAAGGACTCTCTTTCTGATGTTAATTGATAGGCATTTGTTGGTAAGAATGCTTGTCATCTTCTTGAATGCTGTTTTGGCTTGGCTGATTCTGCCAGCTATTTCCGATGTGCATCTGATGTCTGATGAAATGACCGTTCCCAGGTATTTGAACTTATTAACCTGTGTCAAGGTTGTGCCATCTGCTGCCTCTCTGCATGAGGGGATTTCATGTTTTTACTGATCATCATGACTTCATATATATGGCACTGTGTTGATCATTCTCTCCAATTTATGACCAGGGAGTGAAACACAAACCTGAACACAAATGTGGTAAATACCCACCTACATAGAATATAAAGAATCGTCTAAATGAACTACAAGGTAATGAACTAAAATTGCTTCTGCTTTATTTTATTACTTTTTCCTTTTTTTTTTGCGGGGGAAGGGGAAGTTAAAGCCTAGCCGACTGCTTAGAGCCATATCACGGCTATAAGCGTTTCAAACCATACACAATACTTCAACAGGAAAACAAAATTAAGCACACATATTAAAACATTCGCGCACATAATTTAATGAGCTGCAACCCTCCCCCCCCCCCCAGCCCCCGGCGATGACCACTCCGTTCAATTTATCACACAGTGCATTAAAAAAAACTACAAATTTAAACATAGCTATGGATGCTAAAACATATATATAAAAATGGCCAAAATGACCTAAAATTGCTTCCGCATATCTCACTTCCAGGTTGATAAATTCAAATATCTGGGAACAATCATTTCATCAGACGGCAGATGCACATCAGAAATAGCCGGCAGAATCGGCCAAGCCAAAACAGCATTCAAGAAGATGACAAGCATTCTTACCAACAAATGCCTATCAATTAACATCAGGAAGAGAGTTCTTGAATGTTATATAGAACCAATAATGTTGTACGGATGTGAGGCATGGACAGTCAACAAGCAAAGCCAGAACAAGATTCAGGCAGCCGAGATGTGGTTTCTAAGAAGAATGTTGAGAGTTCCATGGACAGCAAAGAAAGCAAATGAGACAGTCTTGATGGAGGCAGACACAAGTAGATCACTCATAAGGAAGATTAGGAAAAGACAGGCAACATTTATAGGCCATTTTATGAGGAAGGGGGATTTGGAGCACTTGGTCACAACGGGAAAGCTGGAGGGAAAGAGAGCACAAGGTAGACCCGGGAGAGAATGCTGGACGGACTTGCAGAGTGGCTGGGGACGAGGGGGGTGGGAGAGATGCTAGGGGCAACGAGAGATAGAGACAGATGGAAGTCCATGATCGCCAACGCCAAGCGGCAGGGCACCTGATGATGATGATGAGACATCAAAGAAAGGGTTGAACAAAATCCAACAGGAGGTAATGTAAGCCATAACGAAGACATTTAACATCAAAACAAAAACTAATCAACACCATACAGCAACTATACTCCAAAACAACTGGCGCCGTATTTATACGAGGCGTCATTGGAGAGTGGTTCCACATTTTGATTGGAATTCGTCAAGGCTGTCTTCTGTCTGCAACACTCAACATATTCCTGGAACGTCATTAGAACTGCCGTACTTGAGGATCACGCCAACACAGCACTGGAGAGATAACTATCATAAAACTTCGTTTTGCAGATGACATTGATGTCTGGGTGGGCAGTGAGCAGATAAGCTTATTAAAAGTTTAGATAAAAACATGGACAAGATATCGTATTGAAATCACTGCTGAGAAGACCAAGTTGATGGCCAGTCACAGTACCACCATCATTACTGATATAACTGTCCATGGACTGAAGCTAGAAACTGTTCAACGTTTCATTTATCTGGGATCCATTGTTATTAATGTGGAATTCTAGACAGAAAACATCTCAAGACAACACCAGCACTGTCCACACAGAAACCTGTATGGAAGGACAAGAACTTCTTCAAGAAATACAAGATCAGGTTCTTACGTGCACTGGAAAATTCCATCTTTCTGTATGCATGCCAGAAATGGACCCTCACAGCAGATGTAGAAAGATGAATGCATTGCACGGAAATGATGTGTTATCGCAAGATAAATATCAGATACACTGATCATATCACCAATGACACCTGTACAAAACCATCAGATACACTGATCATATCACCAATGACACCTGTACCAAACCATCAGATACACTGATCATATCACCAATGACACCTGCACCAAACCATCAGATACACTGATCATATCACCAATGACACCTTCACCAAACCATCAGATACACTGATCATATCACCAATGACACCTGCACCAAACTATCAGATACACTGATCATATCACCAATGACACCTGCACCAAACCATCAGATACACTGATCATATCACCAATGACACCTGTACCAAACCATCAGATACACTGATCATATCACTAATGACACCTGTACCAAACCATCAGATACACTGATCATATCACCAATGACACCTTCACCAAACCATCAGATACACTGATCATATCACCAATGACACCTGCACCAAACCATCAGATACACTGATCATATCACCAATGACACCTGTACCAAACCATCAGATACACTGATCATATCACCAATGACACCTTCACCAAACCATCACACAGCACTTTAGATCATATGATGATGTGCTGACTTCAGTTCAGGAAAGAAAACTGCATTGGTATGGCCAACTGACAAGATCCAATGGCCTTGATAAATCACTCCTCCAAGGAACGGCTTAGGGAGGGAGACAGCTGTAAGAGAAGACAGAAAATACGATGGACTGACAATACTGCAGGATGGACAAAGAAAACATTTGCAAAGACCCAGGCTTTGTCATACAAACGACAGAGCAGGAAGAATCTGGTGAACAACTTTAAGGCAGTGCCCCAGTGGATGTTCACGGAGTAAAAGAAGAAGATGGAAGATTACAGTGTTTGACAATATGTTTTAATTCAAAGTAAAACTAGTTTGTTAGTTTCACGTTCCAGAAGTAGCATTTAAAGAATGATAGATTTGGAGATCACCTCTGTGGAGTTAACGAATAATTATTGAAACAGAAGTAGTGGTGGTGGTGGTGTGGTGGTGGTGGTGGTGGTGGTGGTGGTGGTGGTGGTGGTGGGTGGTGATGGTGGTGAAAGTTGTGGTTTAGATGATGGTGGAGAGTGTTTTAGTGTTGGTGGTGGTAGTGGTGGTGGAGAGCAGGTAGAGCTGCTTTACATCTGTTCATATTGATTTATTTTGTTTTGTTAAAGTTGTGAAGATAATAAATCTCTGCAGAAAGCAAAGGCAATAAATTTCCGGTAAACTGTTTACATCTCTGCTGTCACAGAAACCACGAGAGTCTGTAGGAAAGTCATAAATTATCAGGAAAGTGTGGGGTGTCTTCCACTTTGATCTTTGTTGTAGTTATAAATGACAAACAGAAATAGCACTGGGGCAGACAGTAAGATCAGAAAATGTAAGTTCTTCCAAACACTTAAAAGAAAACAAAAATGATTAAGATAGCAGTCATGAAAATTATCACTGCACTATGCACCAGAAAGCTCTCTGAATCCCGCAAGGTTGATCTTACAGTTGTCTTTGAAATAGAAGTCGGTGTTGTGTTAGAACTGTGATTTTTGCAGACTGGAAGGCGACGGACTTTGAACTTGCTGAAGACTGCGCCTTAGCACGGTTTGAGCAGACACACAATAGCTCTGCAGGTCTGCGCCAGAACAATGCTAAGGCGTGAAATATCGATCATCCCAGCTCCAACTTTATACCATCACAAGCAACAGAACTTCTTACTCACTCACGTCTCCATCGTTTAACGTATTTGACACAACATTCAAGTCAGTTATAACAAATCCTATGTGTTTTATATATCAGCATTGCCATGGAAATATTTTGTTCACTTCTATTTTAAGTATTCAAGATCAAATTTGAAATTATCACAGTCTTTCAGTCAGAAAATCATCCGAATCACGTAACTAACATAAATCGGTGCAAACGTCAAAAGGGACATCATAGTTTGAGCTTTTTTCCAGTGGAGATTAAATTAAAACAATTGTTACAAGTCTTCTGCTCATTGTATGGAAAGAGAATAAACTTGCTGACTGAGTTTGTTGTAGGTCTCTATGCCTTTAGTTCCCATTCAAACCAAGAGAACATGACGATACGAGGAACTGAAGCACAAGTGTATTCAACAACAAAACAGCAGCAAAGTAAGTCACATAAAAGCATCAACAACTTGAAACATGTATACAGTCAATGTCATGTGCACTGGGTGGTGCGTGCTCTTGATTTTTGTGTCGTGTGCATGGAGTGATGTATGCATGAGTTTTATGTTGCGTGCGGAAGGAAATTTTGTGTGTGCATGTGTGGTTGAGTTTTTGGAAAACAGCTCACCCATGTTAAAAACAAAAGGAATAGGTTTTGGGAGGCAGTCGAAAAAGAACCCGCCAAGAGGAAGGTGTCTCGACAACAACCGCCTATAGAATGGAGAAGGAGAAGAACAAGAACAAGAAGAACGCGAAAAAGTTATGAAGAAAAGAAGGCGAAACAAATAAAAAGAGAACAAAGAAAAAATTAGATAAAGGAGAAGTAGAAGAAGAAGAAGAAGGAGAATAAAACGGTGAGAAAGAAAATGGCGGAAAATAAGGATAAGAAGGAAAAGGAGATGAGGAAAAAAGAGACGAGGAAAAAAGAGACGAGGAAGAAGGAGACGAGGAAAAGGAGACGAGGAAAAAGGAGACGAGGAAGAAGGAGATGAAGAGGGAGACGAGGAAGAAAGAGATGAGGAAGAAAGAGACGAGGAAGAAAGACGAGGGAGAAGGAGACGAAGAAAGTGACGAGGAAGAAAGACGAGGAAGAAAAAGACGAGGAAGAAGGAGACGAGGAAGAAAATCGAGGAAGAAGGAGATGAAGAAGAAGAAAGAACAGAAGGAGAATAAGAAGGAAACGAGGAAGAGGAGACGAAGAGGGAGGAGAAAACGAAGGAGGAGAGAAAGAGTATGAAGGTGCGTGGTTGTGTATGTTGTATGTTGTATGGGTGATGGGTGAAAGTTAGTAATAATAAATGTAAAAAAAAGAATATATCGCAGTTTGTTTAATGCCTTTGGTTGGAAGGAGTGCGCGATGTTGCCTGACGGACGAATGCTTTTTTTGCATGTGTTTGAGTGTATGAACATGTGTACACATAAAAGTATGACAGTGGTGACCCCATATAAGAATAGGTTAGTTTGATTTCACCCCCTGTTCAAAAAAAAATTCTTTGGATACTGATTTGAATATCTTGGTGAAAATTGGGATTTGTACCCCTTCTGACAAGTGTTTCATTTGTATAATTTTATGCAGTTTTTTTTTTATTGAATGCTGATTTCTCTTTAAGAATAGTGGTTGTTACAAGCTGTTGTTTGCTTTATTTATGGCGCTTTGTCTTTCGTCATAAATACGCTTAGAATTCGTGTGTTTATTTGTGTGCTGCTTATTTTTCTTAACTTTGACATTTTTCTTTTGACAATTTTATTTACCCCAGATTGTAAATATGGATAATTTTGATAAATATTTTGATCAAGCTCAGCACTTGCAATGTTCTGGGGAACAAATAAATAACTATGTACAACAATGTGTTGAGCGCGATGAGCGCCAAAAACAAAGAGAACATGACAAAGAAATGAAAGAAATAGAAAGACAGAGAGAGAGAGGAAAGTGAAAAACAAAGAGAACAAAGAATATGAAAAAGAAATGAAGGAAATAGAAAGACAGAGACAGGAAAGTGAAAAACAAAGAGAAATAGAAGACAGAAAGGAAGAACGTAGCTTTAAGTTGCGTCAACTGGAATTAGAAGCAGAAATAGAATTAGAGAGGCTAAAATTTCAAAAAGAAAGCAAAGATTCGCCCTCTAAAACTTCATCCAGTAGCTCTCAGCCCAAGTCCTCATATATCCCCAAACTCCCTCCATTCGATGAGCATAGGGACGACATCGATTCGTTTCTTTTTCGGTTCGAGAGTCAAGCAAATTCTTGTGGTTGGGCCCGTGAAAAATGGACTTTATACGTCGCGTCACTTTTTAAGGGAAGCGCATTAGTGCTATATCATACCCTTGCGGCAAAAGACGGACTGACGTGGGACCAATTGAGAGAAGAACTTTAACAAAATTTCAGTGCACGCAGATGGTTTCCGGGATAAATTTCGCGCAGTCCGTCCTGAAAAGGGTGAGTCTTTTCCATCGTTCCTTCTCAGAATGTCCCATTATCTGGATCGATGGATCGAACTTTCGCAAACGGATAAAGATTTTGATAGTCTTCGGGATCTCCTTTTGAAAGAACAGCTTTTACAAAGTGTCAGTAAGGATCTCGCCGTCTTTCTGCGCGAAAGAGAAATTCACACTGCAGAACAAATGTGCCGGGCCGCGGATCAGTACCGAGTTGCTCATCCAGAGAAATACACTGCCCGAAAAAGTGATTTTTCTGTTTTCGACGCAAATGTCTCTTGTCTATGCGCCAAATAAAAACCCATTTGTCCGGAACTTTGATCGCGGTGGGTATCACGCTCCACCACCTCGTTATCAAAAACCATCGCCTCGTTTTGGCAATCCATCTAATTTTGGTAACGCAACACCTCAACAGAGGACGTATGGCCCTCGTACAAACCATTTCGGTCATGGTGAATATAAAGGACAGTCCTTTTCCAGACCTAACACCGGTGAGAGACAGAACTTGTTCCCCACCCCACGTTCTCCCGTTGCTACAGGTAAGTCCCATACCAGTAGACAAAAACAACATAACACACAAGGTGTCCCCAAGTGCAATTATTGTGATTGCAAGTTCCATTTTGTTTAAACAGTGCCCTTATGTAAACGCATCATCAGCAGTGAATGTGGCTTCACATGGGGAGAGTGACAATATTACTCAGGAGAAGGGGCATCAGACCTTAGTTTCACAGGCATCTACTGCTGGGTTGTGTGTGGAGAAATGCTGTGTGAACGGGTATGATGCTATCTTTCTGAGAGATACAGGCTGTACTACAGCAGGGGTCAAGAAGTCTCTGGTGCGACCAGAGCAGTACACAGGTCAAATACAGACATGCCGTTCTTTCGGAGGTAAAATTGAAAAATTTCCTGTAGCAGACATTGAAGTCTCCACCCCCTATTTCACAGGTACACTTCTGGCCTGTGTCATTGACGAACCAGTCACAGATTTGATACTAGGTAACTTACCTGGGGTGGCAACTGTGCACGGGGGTCAGGGAGGAATATTTGTTCCATGCAATGTGTCTACTAGGCAACAGGCTAGACATCAGTCAGATCCCAAACCTTTACCAACCCCTAACATTTCCTCCATTGATATATCATCCTCAGAACTGAGAGACTTACAACAAATGGATGAATCCCTTGCAGCTCTGTATAAAGCTGCACTTTCCCATATACCACTCAACTGTGACAGGCCGTGCTTTGTCAAAGACGAGGGAATACTGTACCGTATTTTCCCAAAGAATAGTTCAATCTCATAAAACAAATAGTTGTTCCTTCGTCTCTGAGATGTACGGTTTTGCAGACAGCACATGACGCTGTGTTGGCAGGTCATTGTGGTACCAAGAGAACTCTACATAGAGTTCAAACTTCTTTCTTTTGGCCAGGCATTTCGAAGTCAGTTACAGAATACTGCCATTCTTGCGACATTTGCCAAAAAACAACCCCAAAAGGTCGCATTCCCGCTGTTCCATTATGTCATATGCCAGTAATTTCAACACCATTTGAACGTGTCGCAGTGGACATTGTGGGCCTATTTCAGGCTTCGCGTTCAGGCTTCAGACCATTGTAGATGTGGCCACTCGCTACCCTGAAGCCATACCTCTCAAAAAGATGGACACGGTCTCAGTCGCAGAAGCTTTGGTAACCGTTTTTAGTCGCATGGGTTTGCCAAAGGAAGTCCTCTCGGATTGCGGGACACAATTCACTTCAGACATGATAAAAGAAATAAACAGATTACTATCAGTTCATTCCGTCACTACCACACCATATCATCCCCAATCGAATGGCATGGTAGAACGATTCAACGGGACACTAAAAACCATGCTCAAGCGTGTCAGCAGTGAAAGTCCTAACTGGGATCGGTACCTACCAGCTATACTCTTCGCGTTCAGGGAGTTGCCTAATGAAAGTACTGGCTTCTCGCCTTTTGAGCTACTTTTCGGACATACACCACGCGGACCAATCTCATTCCTCGCAGAGAAATGGTCAGGACAAGATTTTTCTGAAGACAAAAAGAACATTTTCGAGTACGTCTTTGATCTTAAAAACAGAGTTCAAACCGGATGTGACATTGCAAAGGAAAATGCATTTTCCAGTGCTCAGAAATACAAAAAGTTGGCAGATCGAAAAAAGAAAGCACGCTCACTTCAACCTGGTGATCACGTCCTTGTCCTGTTGTCAGATGACCAGAAAAAACTGACTTTGAAACGGAAGGGTCCATTCAGGGTGGTAGAAAAAACTTCTGATGTTAACTACAAAATTAACATGTGGAAAAAGTATGTGGAAAGGACAAATGTCTCCATCAACATGACTGATTGTGTAACTGGCAGTGTGATGAGTGCGTCTGATGTGTCAGACATCCTACCAGTAGATGCTGTGGATCTGTACACTAACAGTGAAAAAAGACGAGACTGTGTGACACAGATTTCTGGGTGTGCGGCTGTGAGTATGATTGAAGAAAGTGAGGATATTATCAGATTACCCACACTCTCTGTTAAGGGAGAAACCTACAAAGATGTAGTCATTGACGATGACCTATCCCTTTCAATGCGCCAGGACTTGACTTCACTGTTGTCTGAATTTTCGGACATCTTGACTGACAGGCCAGGTGACGGCAAATATGTTGAACCCCACAAAATTGTACTGACGACAGAAAAGCCAGTCTGGGTCAAACCCTATCCTCTGCCCTTTGCAAAAAAGGAGATCGTTGAATGAGAAGTAAAAACCATGTTAAGTCTTGGAGTCATAGAGCCTTCTATGTCCCCATACAGTGCCCCAGTCGTTCTGGTCCCTAAGCCTGATGGTTCAGTGCGCTTCTGTATTGATTATCGCACTCTTAACCAGAACACTATCTTTGATGCTGAACCAATTCCTGACTTAGAAGAGCTTCTCTGCCATCTTGCAAATGCCAAGTATTTTGTTAAGATAGATTTAACGAAGGGCTATTGACAAATTCCCATGGCACCAGAAGACAGGCCAAAGACAGCATTTCAAATACCATGTGGTCTCTTTCAGTGGACCAGGATGCCGTTTGAATTACAAAATGCTCCTGCTACATTCGCACGTATGATGCGTCAACTGCAGTTACATGAAGTGGCAGCTGTCAGCTTCTTTGACGACATTCTGCTGGCAGCAAAGACATGGTCCGATCTCTTGAAGTTATTGAGAGAACTCTTCTGTCGGTTGCGCCGTTTCGGGTTGACGGCCAGACCATCCAAAATTCTTGTAAGGTTTAGAGAATTGGAGTTTCTCGGACACATGATCTCTGTGGAGAAGATCAGACCAGATAAGAAGAAGGTTGAGAAGATCCTTCAATTGCGGAAACCCTCTTCCACAAAACAGGTACGCTCTATTATCGGTCTTCTGTCCTACTACAGGCGATATGTACCTGACTTTGCGACACTGACAGCCCCACTGTCTGACTTGACAAGAGGAAACAGTCGTCGACAGATTACCTGGACAGACGAATGCCAGTCCAGTCTGAAAAAGATACAGACAATTCTCAATACGTTCCCTGTCTTGGTTCTCCCTGATCTGTCTCAGGAGTTTATTTTTAGAACGGATGCCAGCAGCATTGGCATGGGTGCTGTGCTACTTCAGAGGAAAAAGGGCTTACTGCACCCTGTTCAGTATGCCAGCAAGAAGTTTTCTCAAGCTCAGCAGAAGTATTCGACTATTGAGCGCGAGTGTTTAGCAATTGTGTGGGGTTTAGAGAAGTTTGTTCGGTTCCTTTTGGGGAGTCCTTTCATTTTGCAGATGGACCACAGACCTTTGACTTTTCTTAAGTCTTCCAAATGCAAAAACAGTCGCCTTCTACGTTGGTCTTTGGCAATTCAAGAGTTCAATTTCCAAATTGACCCCATCTCTGGCACTGACAATTTTGTTGCAGATTTCCTCTTGAGAGAATAGTTCGCTGACATATGACATAGCATCATAGTCTACTGAGGTTGATTTTGACAAT
>JAPXFY010002437.1:0-2500 GCA_030674185.1 Monoplex corrugatus
TGTAGAAGAATATATTTTAAAAGAAATTTGAGATGTGACAGAGATTCATAAATCACCGTATAAACATGGGAATATTTCGTAAGAAATTGAGAAAGGACAGTGAATCATCAATCACCGTGAATACGTGGGAATATTTTGTAAGGCAATGAGACAGGAGACAGATCCTGGTTCAGATTCCAACACTTTATTTGCATTTAGGCCATGGCAATGACAAGCATTCTTACCAACAAATGCCTCTCGGTTGACATCAGGAAGAGAGTTCTTGAATGTTATATAGAACCAATACTGTTGTACGGATGCGAGGCGTGGACAGTCAACAAACAAAGCCAGAACAAGATTGAGGCAGCCGAGATGTGGTTTCTAAGAAGAATGTTGAGAGTTCCATGGACAGCAAAGAAAACAAACGAGACAGTCTTGATGGAGGCAGACACAAGTAGATCACTCATAAGGAAGATTAGGAAAAGACAGGCAACATTTGTAGGCCATTTTATGAGGAAGGGGGAATTGGAGCACCTGGTCACAACGGGAAAGCTGGAGGGAAAAGAGAGCACTGGGTAGACCCAGGGAGAAAATGCTGGACGGACTTGCAGAGTGGCTGGGGACGAGGAGGGTGGGGGAGATGCTAGGGGCAACGAGAGATAGAGGCAGATGGAAGTCCATGATCGCCAACGCCATGCGGCAGGGCACTTGATGATGATGATGATGAGGCCACGGCCTTATAAAAAGGTATGGGAACTCCGCACCATGTATTGGTATGATACATTCTACTTCACTACAAAACACCGCATTCTGACTGACGATAATAGTGTTTGGAGTTTACGATTTAATCACCAACATGAGTAAGCAAGAGAGAGAGAGAAAGAGAGAGATAGAAAGAGAGAAAGAGAGAAAGAGAGAGATAGAAAGAGAGAGAGAGAGAAAGAGATAGAAAGAGAGAGATAGAAAGAGAGAAAGAGAAAGAGAGAGAGAAAGAGAGAAAGACAGAGAAAGAGAGAGAAAGAGAGAAAGAAAGAGAGAGAGAAACAGAGAAAGAGAGAGATAGAAAGATAGAAAGAGAGAGATAGAAAGAGAGAAAGAGAAAGAGAGAGAGAAAGAGAAAGAGAAAGAAAGAAAGAGAGAGAGAAAGAGCGGGAGAGAGAAAGAGAGAGATAGAGAAAGAGAGAGATAGAAAGATAGAAAGAGAGAGATAGAAAGAGAGAGACAAAAAGAGAGACAGAAAGACAGAGAAAGACAGAGAATGAGTGAGAAAGAGCGAAAGAAGAAAAGAGAGAGAAAGAGAGAGAGGGAGAGACAGTTGGAGAATCTAAGTGCTTATCATGTCCAGTATATCTGAACTTGAAACCAGCGTCGTGTATGGCCTTGTGGTTAATTCATGTGCCTAGAACTCGAGAAACTGGGGTTCAAATCTCCCCAACTCTCCGCTAAAATCTTAAGAAGTGGTCTAGTTGCTAGTCTTTTGGATAAAACCACAAACCGGGGCTCTTTATGCATGCACGCACTTTGTGCACGTTAAAGATATCGTGGTTACACAGGAGTTGCCACAGGAAAAATTCTATAGGAAAACAGGACATTGATAGAACATAGAGTAAAAAAGCAGAAGAAAAAATAGGTGGCGCTGCTCTGCGGCGACGCACTCACCCACAGCCCAAAATTCACATGGTAAATCCATTGTTTTCAAAAAGAAGTAAACATTAAATACTGAATCCTTTTAGGCTAAAACAAAACAAAAAAACAAACAAACAAACAAACAAACAAACAAAAAAAAAACAGGCGTAATCAACAGCACTGTAATTCCACAGCCACAGACGATCAAAACCAAAAACCAAACTTACCTCCTGTAATCTTAGAAATGTCTTTCAAACGAGAAACACCCAAACCACTCAGTAACAGCTTGCAGGAGAACTTTAACAACAGACAGACAGAGAGAGCGAGAAAGTCAACGATTCAAGTCTCCAAACTCTTGACAAAAAAACGAAGAAGTTACTCACTCAAGTTTCTTTTCTCTTTTAAAAAAAGAAGCCGTCAAGAGTGACTCCCCTTTTGCTCTCTCCCTTTTGGGAAAACCAAAGTTAGTTTAGTGGCTGGCTTTTTTCCACTTCTTCCTTCGCGTCGCCGAAAAGTGGGTAGGTCTTGTTGAGGTTGGGGTCCCAGATAATGTTGTCGTGTCTTCGCCTTTTCGTCTTCAGGGAGAAAAGAGAGAAGTCTTTTATCTTCTTCCTGGGGTCTTAAGCCTTTTCGTTTGGTCTACGCCACGGCGCTACGCTGCGCGAGCCGTGCCCGCGCTGTTTGTCTCTTTAACTTAATGCTTATGGGAAAGAGTGAGACAGAGCCGGCCCTCTACAAGGATTTCTCTACTTGGTGTTGTCGGGTGTGGGTGAAAGGTGGGAATATTTGTGGCCTTCTTCACTGCGTGCGTTGGTTTGTGCAGCCTTAAGGAAGAAAAACGACTGAAGGGAGGGGTGGGAGGTTGGGATGGGATGGGGTGGGGTGGGGTGGTGGA
>JAPXFY010002437.1:10000-12500 GCA_030674185.1 Monoplex corrugatus
GACAGATAGATACAGAGACAGAGAGAGACAGAGAGAGACAGATAGAGACAGAGACAGAGACAGACAGAGAGAGAGACAGAGAGAGAGAAAGACAGAGACAGAGACAGAGTGAGAGAGAGACACACACACAGACAGACACAGAGAGACAGAGTGAGAGAGAGAGAGAGAGAAAGAGAAAAAGAGAGATGAAACACATGAAATGAGAAAACAAAGGAGTAAAATGAACAAACGAGAATGCATAAATATGCGAGAGACAGAAAGAGAGAGAGAAAGAGAGAAAGAGAGAGAGAGAAAGAGAAAGAGAGAAAGAGAGAAAGAGAGAGAGAGAAAGAGAAAGAGAGAAGGAGAGAGAGGTGGAATCTAAAAGCTTATCATGTCCAGTATATTTGAACTTGAAACCAGTATTGTATGTGGCTTAATGGTTAATACACGAGCTTAGAACTCGAAAAACTGGGGTTCGAATCTTCTCGCCCCCTCCGCTAAAATCTTAAGGGTTGGTCTTGTCGCTAACCTTTCGAATAAAACCATAGACTAAGATTCTTTATGCAAGCAGGCACTTAGCTCATGTTATAGATATCATGGAAACAAATGAATTGACCCTGGAAAAATTCTACAGGAAAACACAATTAGAGAGTAAAAAAGCAGAATAAAGAAATGGGTGGTGCTGCACTGCGGTCATACACTGACCCACAGCCCAAAAATTCACATGGGAAATCCATTGTTACCAAAAAAATACAAAAAAGAACATTAAATACTGAATCCTTTAAGGCTAAAAAACAAAACAAAACAAAAAAACAAAAAGCAAAAGCCACAGACACACAGACACACAGACACACACACACACACACACACACACACACACACACACACACACACACACACACACACACACACACACACACACACAAGCATAATCAACAAGACTGTAATTCCACAGCCACAGACGGTCAAAAACAACAGCCAAACTTACCTCCTGTAATCTTAGAAATGTCTTTCAAACGAGAAACACCCAAACCACTGAGCAACAGCTTGCAGGAAAACTTTAACAACAGACAGACAGAGAGAGCGAGAAAGTCAACGATTCAAGTCTAGAAACTCTTGACAAAAAAACGAAGTAGTTACTCACTCAAGTTTGTTTTCTTTTTTTTAAAAAAGAAGTCGTCAAGAGTGACTCCCCTTTTGCTCTCTCCCTTTTGGGAAAACCAAAGTTAGTTTAGTGGCTGGCTTTTTTCCACCTCTTCCTTCACGTCGCCGAAAAGTGGGTAGGTCTTGTTGAAAGGTGGGGTTCCCAGGTAATGTTGTCGTGTCTTCGCCTTTTCGTCTTCAGGGAGAAAAGAGAGAAGTCTTTTATCTTCTTCTTGGGGTCTTAAGCCTTTTCGTTTGGTCTACGCCACGGCGCTACGCTGCGCGAGCCGTGCCCGCGCTGCTTGTCTCTTTAACTTAAATGCTTATGGGAAAGAGCGAGACAGAGCCGGCCCTCTACAAGGATTTCTCTACTTGGTGTTGTCGGGTGTGGGTGAAAGGTGGGAATATTTGTGGCCTTCTTCCCTGCGTGCGTTGGTTTGTGCAGCCTTAAGGAAGAAAAACGACTGAAAGGAGGGGTGGGAGGTTGGGATGGGATGGGATGGGGTGGGGTGGGGTGGTGGAAGAATGTAAATGAAAGAAGATGAGAAATTAGGAGAATGAAAGGAAGGACTAAATAGGAGTAGAGAAAAGGGGAAAAGAGATTGAAGGAATTTTCAAACTTTAGATGGTTTAAAGTCAAATGTGGGCCATTATCCTCTGAGAAGGAATACAATTATGTAATCAGTGTGATCATTTGACATCCTGATAATCAAGTATCAGTATAATCAGTTTCTGGATTCTTTCTGTCATTATTTATTTATTCCTTTGTTTGTTTGTTTGTATGTTTGTTTGTTTATTTGTTGCTTCTTCTTCTTCTTCTTTGTTTTGTGTGTGTGTGTGTGTGTGTGTGTGTGTGTGTGTGTGTGTGTGTGTGCGTGCGTGCGTGCGTGCGGTGTGTGTGTGTGTGTGTGTGTGTGTGTGTGTTTAGTCGTGATAATAGCAGTAGCTGTTAGCTTAATGCTTTGTGTAAATATACTGCTGAAGTTGAAAGATAATAATGGACAGAACTGAAACGTCGCGGTTTGACAGAAACACAATTGGTTTGGATGATGAATTTCTGCATGATTTTTGGATCTGAATATAACAGTTAGAAGCTTTGGAAAGAATCGTTGAAAGACTGTCACGAGATGAAATGATGTGAATCTTCATTTTGTCAAAAGTAGTTGTTAGTACATGCAGACAACTAATATGTCTGCCATTGCTAATCTACATTATATCATCCCAAAGAAAATAAGTTAAATAACATACCACAAAAGAATTTTAAAATTCAAAGAAAAGAAACAAAAACGATAACACAAGAGAGAGAGACAGACAGACAGACAGACAGAGACAGACAGAAAGAGGGAGAGACAGACAGAGAGAGAGAGAGAGAGAA
>JAPXFY010002437.1:17500-20000 GCA_030674185.1 Monoplex corrugatus
CTGCGCGATGTCGTGTGCAAGTTTATCGTGATCAATTTTTCCGATGGAACGAGTGGAAACATATTTCGGAGGACGTTTAAGTTTAGGTGTAGATAGATGGCACAAAATGGCGAAATGATCAGAAGCAAGATCATGACACACATTGGTGGAATGAATGATATCGTCATCATTTCTATGTATAACTAGGTCAAGAATATGTCCACACTTCTGAGTTGGTTCGGTGACTGTCTGTATCAGATTAAACATTTGAAATTGTTCTATCAACTTCAAAGCATTTGTGTTAGTAGTGTCATCAACATGAAAATTAAAGTCACCAGAAATCACAAGTTCGTTTGGGCATTGTAAACAAAAATCAAGGAAACCGGTAAGTTCAATAAAGAACAGAGGCGTCGTGAGTTCATTTTTCTGGTTTGGTGGAATCCTGTACACAAGGAAGAAGCTTACACGTTGTTCGTTTACTGTTAGTGTTAGCTGGGCCAGTTCAAAAGACACATGATTAAAAGGAAAATTAGACACACTGAAACAATTCTCAGCAAGATGGTCTTTGATGATGACAGCAAGGCCGCCACCACGCTTGATCTTGGTTGTGTGTTGTCTCGGGAAGGAGAGCAGTATATAGAGAGAAAGAGACAAAGAGAGAGAGAGAGACAGAGAAACAGAGAGCGAGAGACAGAGACAGAGCGAGAGAGACAGAGACAGACAGAGACAGAGAAAGAGACAGAGACAGAGACAAACAGTGACAGACAGAGACAGACAGTGACAGACAGAGACAGACAGTGACAGACAGAGACAGACAGTGACAGAGTACAGACAGAGAGAGACAGAGAAAACTGGGAACTCAGAATGTTTTGATGAACGACTGCCTTAGGCCACAGTACATACAATGGTAGGGGTATGGGGGTGTGGGGTGTGGGGGTGTGGGAGGGGTTGGAACATGGACGGGGAGCGGGGTGAAGATTCTTCACCACACACACACACACACACACAACATTTCACGATCTTAAAGCAAATCTGCAAAGTCATAGTATGAATCCGTATCAGTTCATATGACTCGTTACTAACTCACCCGATCTACATCTACACATCACCAGACACAATAGACAAAAGATTATAACCATATTCTGATATGGGATAGATGAAAACGAAATGTGGAGATAACTTGAGATCGTACCACGTTGTGAAAATACTTTCTACCTGTTTCTTTATACATGTATCAAGTTATCTTGTTCTTCCTTTGTGCTGATTTCATGAAAAAACACATATGAGTATGTTGCGTCTGTGATAAACATTTGTAGACTGGAGCAATATATTCAAAGAAATTCCAGAAGATGCTTGCATAGATATAACTTTAAGGTCTGCATTAACAGGGCAGTTATATACAGAATGGTGCTGATTGTCAACTTCTGTTGCCGCCTGTTTCTTTTTTTGATAAACGTTTGTAGACTGGAGCAACGTATTCAAAGAAATTCCAGAAGATGCTTGCATAGATATAACTTTAAGGTCTGCATTAACAGGGCAGCTGTATACAGAATTGTGCTGATTTTCAACTTCTCTTGTCCAAAATGGACTGGAAATACTTTTCCCTGTTCAGAATCACTTAAAACAATGAACATCATTGTTGAGCAGAAGTACGTCCAATCTTTACTGAGTAACATCAACTCTAAAACGAAACGTCTTTAACGGGACATCTGAAGAAGCAATCTCCTAAGCACTTTCCACTTTAACGAAAAATGTTATACATAAAAAAAAACATATGTCAACAATGAATTATTAGATATGACGCAGACCAGGAGAAGAAAACAGTAGTGCTGTACACGTATGGTACGACAACGCTGTTCCACGTGACCGTATACGTGTACATCGACACATTGAGCATAAAACATAAGATATTGTTTAATGGATCATTCAAACAGCCTAATCGTTGCAAAGGAGGATAACAACAAATAGATGAATATCGAATAAGAGATTATCATGTTACATAAAGCAGAAAGAATTTAGTTTTACACACACACACACACACACACACACACACACACACACACACACACACACACACACACACACACACACACATACACACACACACACACATACACACACACACATACACACACACATACACACACACACACATATATATATAAGGAAGCACATACACATACACACACATACACACACATACACACACACACACATACACAACACACACACACACACACACACATACATACACACAAACACACACATATACGCACACACACACACACATACACACACACACACACACACACATATATATATATATATATATATATATATATATATATATATATATATATAAGGAAGCACGTAGACAGACACAAACATCTGCACAAGAAGTCAACGCTGGGGAACACCCATACACTGACACAAGGCTTGTAAAACAATCGATAAAATACTTGCACAGATATCATTGTCTCACACAACCATTTATACCTTTACAATACTGTAAGGACGAAGA